>JAOBRB020006847.1:0-10034 GCA_027575285.2 Zoanthus pulchellus | reverse complement strand
GTGAATATGGTGAAAAACCAGCCCAAATGTTGAGTGAATATGGTGAAAAACCAGCCCAAATGTTGAGTGAATATGGTTAAAAATCAGCCCAAATGTTGAGTGAATATGGTGAAAAACCAGCCCAAATGTTGAGTGAAAATGGTGAAAAACCAGCCCAAATGCAGAGAAAGTTTCTCATTCTTCTTTGCAAAAAAATTCGCTTTTTTCGCAAACTTGTGTAAATGCCAAGTTTTTAAAAAGTTGCTTTAAAAATCAAAGCAGCACTGCAGTAATCTAGTACATGCCGTAGTGGCAATGTGGACAAGTCTATTACACATTTCCACATTGCCAGCATTGTAACTCACAAAGTCTTGGTCCATTTCAAAAGCAGCTATAGTCAGTAAAAGTATTTGGCCCTTTGAATAATAAATGTTTGGCGACCAAAAAACTTGTGCTGGCAACTAAATCTAAAAACTTAGGAGACAGCTTGCTTAAAATTTTTGTTTCTAAAGTCGAGCTATTGTATGGTTTATATACTTTCGAGAACACATCATCAATTACGCGTGCTCTTCAAGCAAATCAAAATAGAAGATATTTAAAATCAGCTAGTACCTCCATGTGGGAAAAAACCTGGGTTTACATCCTGCATGATGTTCATCAACTCGTGCATCAGCATCACTGTTTGAATTAATTTCACATCTCGAAACTCAGGATCCCAATGGATGTGAGCATTTGATATTAGGATCTGTTGTCTTCCAATGTTCACATCACCTGCAAAGCTACCATGGTTCTCCTTCATCTCTAACAATGCTACAATGCCGATGTTGTCTTTTGTCATCACTCTGTTCAACATATCCTCAGCTCCCTGAGCATGAGCCATTGCCAGTTTGTTGAACTCTACCAAGTATTCCTTGACAAGGCTGAATCTGGTGTGGAAACCAACCACATGGTCAATACTCAACTCAGTGGTCAATACTACTCGCACTGATTATTGTTGAACAATAAACTTTTTCAACTGATAAAAATCAGTTTAAGATTTAAAACCAATAATTTAAGTATGAAAAAAAGAGTCACTCTGACTTTTAACTTCTACAAAAGACTGCTGTCTGAAACACTGATAGTTAGTTTTCTTCTTTAAAATTCAGTAATAATTTCTACAACTGGAATTTACAATTATTGTCTGCTTTAGTTTAAAACAGTACCTACTAGAAACCAAGAATAACAGGCTTTTTAATATATATATATTATTCTGTTAAGAAACAAATTTTGTATTCTGAATATTTTTGTTTATTTATGTACTAAGCAAACATATACGTACCTTGTTGTTAATCAATAAATTAATTAATTAACATGCACTTTTTTACAAAAAACTCTTTTATCCAGAAATCTTTAAATAAAGCATGATAATAACCATTATAATTCTGACAGTGCATTTGCTGAAAAATAATTTAGAATTAAAAAGGCTCTTGAATTTGATAGAAGATACGGGTGAGGTAAACAGCGCAGTGACAAAAGGCACCAAAGGTAATTCTGGACTGTAAAAACATATTGAGATAAACTCTTTTTCCAGCATTCTTTATTCTTAATGCAGGTAAGGTTCATAATTACAAGTTAGCTTGAACAGAAATTTATAAAAGGTCAAGTAAACTACTGATACAGTATATTTAGTAAGTAAGTAACTTACTTTATTTAAAGAGGGTAACACGTGACTGTACTTAGATCAAAACTACAGATAAATTTGTGGCCCTCTCTTCCATACTGAACATAGTTTCTATTTCACTAGAATCAGGTAATGTGTTACACAGTCTCTTTTTTCAAGTCTGATTTAAATATTGTAATTTCAAGTTTTGTTTACATTGTGGAGGACGTACGTGCTTGCGCTGCTTGCTTAACGATAGCGAATGGATTACATGACTCACATCTGCCGCAGGACTTCTCCACCAATTGCAAACGTTTGCAGCATTCTACATTCTCGGTGCTTAATGTCCCTAATACTGCTGACTACTTTAATGTCATTTCCCGAATTTTGATCTGAGAGAGGGTGGCTAGGGATCTTGGGAAGAGGTGTGGGTTGTAGCAGCAGTAAGAGAAAAATGGAAAGACTCTGTGAAGGCCCTATGTGCCACGAGGCACGAGAAGGACAGGTAACAGGTAACAGTCTACTGTTCTAGACATATACATACTTTGATGTTCTAAAAAAGACAGCACAACCATCCACATATTTCTTCTCTTCCTCCAACATTGTTCTTGCTCGTGATTTTGCACTGAAGATGCCATTATAACCATTCTGTTGCAGTTCTGGTAGGAAAAAGTTATAGAACTGTTCTGTTTCTATTTCCTGAAAATAAACCAGACATAAATTTATTCCCTTGCAGATGTCAGTGTCAATTCTAACAATGAAAAGAAAGGAACACTACCACATAATAAATGTAGTTATTAGTCCAAGATTAGTGGAATCGGTGGAGGAGCTGTGTGAAGAGATGGAACAATGAGACGTTTCTGCTATTCAGAGGATAGGATGAATTTATAAGGTGGCAGCTTTTACGGACATTGGAAGGTTTCGCATACACCCCCTCCTGGGCATAGACAGAGCATGTAATAAAATGGGATAAATGCCTAGTTATCACATACCTGCAAACTAACAATGTCAGCTGCATAATGCATAATTTCTTTTAAGATGGTTGTTTTCCTGTAATCCCAGTTTAAAGACCATGATGGGCAGTAGCCATACATTTGCCTTGTGCAATACTTATCACAGAGCACATTGTAACTCATAACACTGAAATTACCTGAAACATATTTCAAAAAGATAAACTAATATTATATTATCACAAGTAATATAGCTACGCACAGTACAATTGTCGAAGCTAAATCCACTTGTGAATCATTGGAGCACCTGTTTATAACTGGATTCTGTAATGTTAACAAGATGTGAGTTTTTGACCACAACTGGATGGGACACTAATCCATTGCAGGTTTGCTCTCAAGATCTACAAATACTAATTTACTGACAACTATAAAGGGAAAGCTTAATGGGCGGACATGGTTGGTGCAGTTGATAAGATCTCTGCTTTCCAACCACAAGGTCCCGAGATTTGCATCTTTGTGTGACCTTCTTTTCGGCCTAAGCCAACTCAGCTTTCCATCCTCCTGGGGTAGGTAAATGAGAACCAGTATTGAACAAATAGAACATCTGTAAAAAGTGACAACTTTCGACAAAACTAAAACAAAGCCAGTTACACTAACTGCTGTCTTGAAAACTTACTGGAAACTTTCAAGTAAATGGAGCCTTTTGTGATCTGGAATGTGACTGTATTGAATCCAAAGTTTTCTTAAATACCAACTGCTCCAAAGAAGCTCTGAGAACTAAAAATTTAATGTTTTTATGTTTTAAAGGAAAATTATTACTTTTTTTAAAGGAATCCTACAGCAAACCTAGAACAGTAAAGTTAACAAGTTTTCAATTTTTTCAATGTGGTGTACGTAGAAAACAAGAAACTTTGTAATACAAGTAACTCACAAGAAGGAGGTTTTGATCTCTCTGGAACTAATTGAATCCACTGCCTTTCAGGCGGTCTTGGACACACTGCCAGTGCAAGCAAATATAAGCAATTAGTAATAAATTCTAAGTAAAACTGAAACATTCACAAATTAATGTAAACATGAAATTTACAAACAAGAACGGTAGCTTTAAAAATATACATTTAATTCTTTTTGAAAAACTTGTCAACAAACAAGGAACTAATTAAAAGTACATGGAGCTGACTTGAAGTCTTTTGTTCACTTTTATTTCTTCAAATTAGGTAACCAGCATTTAACTTTCACTATCATCTGAAGCTGTTTCTTACTTTAATAAGGTCAAAAACTAGTGCTAATTTCTGTGAACATTCAAACACACTGGTTTTAATGCTAGATTTAAGAGGTCACTAGTTATTAAATAAATGTGGATATAATGTCCATTAATGATTATAATGGCTTTTAGTAAGCACCCATACATTTTCTATATAGCCAAAAGAGGACAGTATTGTTTCCTGATTATTTTGGCAATTTTAACTCTCCACACATATATATTATATATATATATTCTGATTCTCTAACAATTAACATTCTTTCAGCACTTTTGGTTAAATGAAATCTCCGTAATAGTGAAAACAAATGAACTGAACATACAGTATGCTCAATGATATTCAATCCAAGCAATCAATCCAATTTTGATCTGGTTTATCCCCATAAATGGGGGTGGCCAGATTTACCCCACTCTGGCAGCAATCTCTCCAACTCCCACTCTCTATCTCGCTTGATTCAGTATGCTCAATGATATTATAATGATAATATTCTTGCCAGTAGTACCTTTGATGATAAAATGATAATGCTGATGTATGACTTAAAAAAAAGTTACATTTTGCAACTTTCAATGAACATATCAAAAATAACTAATTACAGAATTTATACAGACACACAAAATAAGGGTTATGATAAGAAAACAACTAATCATGTACAGTACAGCTAAAGCGACTGCAAAGTTCTCAGTAGAAGCCGGCAGCCAGTGGATTCCGCTGCCTGTCAAGATGAAAGCAGCTGCCTGTGCTGGCAATGTTTAGCTGCAAGGCAAGGTTTAGCTGGCAAGGTTTAGCCACCTGTAATTACTTCTTGGCCATGTGATCAAAAAACTACTGAGAACCTTGTAAGTGGACCAATAAAATTTACTTGCTCTCAAAAGCTGTGGTTTCATAGCTCAGCTTGTAATAGATATGATGCAACAATTCTGTGTAGGTCTGATCACCAGTTTAATTATTAAAGTTCTATTGAGGCCTTGATGCTTTTCTTCACATTTTGTCTTTTACATTTATTGTACATTTCCTCAAAGTGTGTAAATACTTTTGAATATCCTTCAAACATAATTACAAAGTAGCCAACAAACTTTAAATTTATAAAGTTCTATATACTTTTAAATCATGGTCATCCAAAATTGTACATTGTAAATTGATGTTATTTGAACAGGGGTTTGAATAATGATCTACCCACTTACACTGAGCCAATTACCAACTTGCCAGATTTAGCAAAATAGGTTTTATGTTACAGAAAAACAACATGAAATGAAAAAGAAATGACATTCTCTCATCTTCCAAATCTTCTGGCCCATGAAAGTCGAAAAAAATCAGCATAATACATAGTAAACATAGCAATGATTAAATGTGTTATCGAAACATTTTTCATAGACCTAGAGATCAGATGACAGTTGTAACATTTGTTTCAATGTGTATAATTATAACCAATTAAATTCAATAAAGATTTGATTTTTGTAAAAGAAATTTACCATACTAATAAGTTGAATAATTAGGTTAGTCATTTTTCAGGTGTTATTCAGGACACCTAATACTTTGGGTTTATCTTGACAATGATGAAAAAAGCACAATCTTAAAAGCAGCCAAATTAGCCAAGTCAAAAAAAATTAAAACAGTCAGAAAGGCCAAAAAATGGCAGAGCCGCAATTATACTATTTTGGCAATTATTAGGCCCATGCGGAAAACTAATGTTTAGTTTACAAAGTTAATGCCTTGCACGATTTGAAGCCAACGAAACAAAAATATCAAATATAATATCCACAAGTAAAACTTCATATTTATAAAAACAAACAAAATTCTTAGTGTTCCTTTAATCCTAAAATACTGGAACATTCTAAATGATCAGACAGTGCGAGGAAACAACGTATTTTCAAATGCCAGATCTGCAAATGCTAAAGCAAAAAACATTTAGCACGTACATCTCTCATTGGTAGTTATTTTCAAAACAATAATGGAAATAATAAAATATTATCTCTCAATCTAAGCGCTGAAATATCGAGCTTTGGTGAACAAGAATATACAGTCAATATCTTTGATACAAAATGTGTCTTGTTAAAGGCTCGAGCCTCTACTGCTAACAATTTAAACGATTTTCAAACTTACTTCACGAGAAGCACGTATAACACCATCTGCACAGACCAAACAAGTGCTACACAGCTCAATTGTTGTGGAAAATTATTTTGATTTGCACAAAAAAAACCTTCCGTCCGCAGATTTCTGAAACCGTGTACCTGCATTGATATTGTGCATTTCAAGAAAATGTTAAACTTAACTGATCTTGTTTTTACTTTTTAATATTAGAATTGCTTTCTCAACAATAACTTTGATCAAAACGAAAGAAGAGCATGTGCCACAAGATATGAGCGCCAAACATCCCTCTAGTTATAATGGTCGTCTTTGACCGCGTGCACAAATTAACAAAGCACTATAGAAGTCTAACTAAAAAAAGCTAAGCTGTAATACGACGAAATTGTTTATTCTCACTGAATCAAGTAGCGAAGAAAAATAAAGTTCGAAGTATAAATCAGTAAATAAAATCAAATTTGTTACTTCTAATACAAGGAAAACGATTGGATATTTCGTGCAGCCATGTTAAATTTACGGATTGACATCACACAACAAACTTCTGTTTGTACTCACCAGCTAAGTTATCAAGCATGAACGTTAATAATTTCGTTGTCCCATTTGACTCTGCAAGTAAATTTAGGACCTCTTGTGGCAATGGATTGCCTTGTAAGTTCAAAGTTTGAAGTTGGAAAAGTTTACCCAATTCGTTTGGTAGAACTCTGAGAATATTATTGCACAAAAGCAGCTCACGTAATGTGACCATATCACCAATTTCTACGGGCAGGCTTCTAAGTTTATTACATGAGACATCTAGGTGTCTCAAAGAAGTTAATTTAACAATATCTGACGGAATCCTTGTCAGATTATTGTCGTTTAGAAAGAGCGCTGTGAGAAACTTCAACTGCCATAATTTTGGACTCAAGTTCCGAACGGTTGATGTTACTTCGAGTTCCGTCCAACAAGATTTTTTACCGTTAGCCACATCATCTTGGCTCATTAACGTGTAAGTTCTTCGATGTTCATTGTTTTCATTCTTATTATTATTTGGCATGTCGACAATCAGGAACCTCTCCGCCAAAAAAACCACTCTGCTAGCATCTCGTCTAACATGGCCACCATCAGCATATAGCGAAAGTCTTTTGAGAACTGGTGATGACGTCAAAGGCTCGATGAATTAGGTTTTATATAAATTAACATACATTACGTGCTGTTTATCAACACAGACTACAATCTTGTCACCAGAGCCCACGTCCAAGTCCTGGACGGACCTTGCATATGCAACAAGCTCGCAGCCGTTGAGTAATTTTTATCTTTCAGTTCCCATGAAAATTACCGTTAGATTGTCGGTACGAATCTTTGTTATGAAATTTATCGTAATAGATATATTTCTTGTATTCATAATACATGTAGTCTGCGAATACAAGACTCCTCTTATCTTTTGTTCACTACCGACAGACACAGTCAACAGAACACAGCCCCTTGCCTTGAGCTTGCGCAGAAACGCTGTTGCATCCGAAAGCCCGAAATTAGTTAGTTTGTTGAAATGGTGATCGATGAAGAAAAAAATTATACCCATACAATTAGAAAATCACGCTTTTGAAGTAAATTACTAAAAGAGTAAAATAAAAATACTCGCACACACATTGTTTCTTTGAAATTATAACTTAATTTTTAGATTTCTTTTTTTGTCTAACTCACTGTACGCGTCCTGCGACGCACAGAAAACTACAACAAAAATCAAATAGTTTTTTACTTTCAAAATTTAACCAAATTCTTGTATTTTTTGTAATGGGTAATCTGTTGTTTCAAGGGTTTTACCTTTTTGAGTAAAGGAAGAGGTAAAATACGTTAATAAACTATTGGTTGTTTAACTCATAAGAATCGTCTTTAAGAGGGAGGTGAGTTCTAATGGAAGAAGAAAGAAGAACATCGGCGATTCTCGCTTTCTTAGTGATTACGAGTAGACCATAGGTAGCCCAGGCTGCTACTCGTTTTAAGAAAATGTATGTAATGAGACACTCTCAACTCATTCAAATCTAACTGAAACAGATATGAGAGTGTATGCATTGTCAACTTTTAGTTACTGCGTGTCTTGAAAACTTTAAGAAAATCACTGTAGACGATAAAATCGAAATTGTTAGCCAGCTTTAGTCCACTTATCGTGCGCCACAGGAAACCCATTCGTCCAGAATAGTAAGTCTCCAAACTTGCTATTTTGATGCTCTTACTACTATACAGTATGGTTGAACCGGCGCAGTTGTCAACCAAGCCGTTAGGTAAACACAAAAGACCTGAGTGTAATTTTGTGGAAAGCCAGATATAAGAATCGAAAAATCGGGCAAAGAAAGTATTCTCGAAAGCAATTAAGGAAGCGCCTGAGACAGAATCGAGAAAACTGCATGACTAAGCATACAAACAAAGTGATTAAGTTTGTGATATCTGTGAAAAAAGATGGGAAAGATGTTGAGGGAGGAAGATGCATGATAGGTAGCGATGCTAGGCTGAATTTCAGGCTGGGACAAAGAAAGAAGGAAAGTTTTGAAAAAGCACATGGAAGGAGTTATGAATGAGGAGAATAAGGGGGATCACAACATAAAAGCAGAATCGGTAGACGGGCCAGTTGAGTGGCGAAGTCGAGAAGAAGGTGTGAAGGCGATAAAAGAAATGTAAAACTTTTAAAAGCAAAAACCACCCAAACTCTACTCCACGGTTTGGCCAGTACCTGCACGCATGCGCACAACCAGCTTCACCCGAGTAACAACAAAACAAGTAACTGGAGCAACCGTGTACAGCTGTTTCGTTCTTGTTAGGACTCATCAGCACGGTACAGCTTTTCAGCTACGAGCAATGAAGCTACAAGGGCGAGTTCAGAGAACTGCTTTAAGGCTAACTCCCACCGCACGAATGAAGGAGCTTGGTTAGTGTATGCCAAAACATACCACAGGTGATAAAATAAACGTAGGAAAGGTAGTAGGAAAAGGCTGCTGGACCCTCGAACGACCATAACCTCCCATAACAAAATCATGCTTAATAAAGAAACCCAACAAAAATCAGTAACAACAAAAAAATGTAACTGCTGAATAAAGAACTTATGCCCATTATCTGGAAATTGCCTCGCAGAAAATATGGTGTATCAAGAAACCGTAACTAGAGACATCCCAATATATAACAGACGTGGTGAAACCCAACCTGGTTGGCTGTTTTCCCCAACCTGGGGCCTCGTCATTCTGGAACTGGAAGAAAACCTGGACAACTTTTGACAAACCTGGTGACAAATTAAACCTCCCTTACGACCTGGTAGAATTTTGCGAAATAATTAAATAAGGATAATTTAAAACTTTGTTTCAGAGCATTGCACTACCCAGGGGTATTCAAAATTGTATTACAACAACGTAGCTACATAATTAGGTTGGTATAGTGGTCATCAGTCGTGCCTCCCACCTCTACGACCCGGGATCAATTCCTGGGCTCAGCATGTGGGCTGAGATTTGTCGGTCTCAATCTGTCTTCGAGGGTTTTCTTTTACTTCCTCTCCAAATTCGACTTTTTACGCCGAGATCTGAGCCGTCGAGCGATTAAACGTTTGCCTCTAGCCAGGAAGAATGGGCAACCACTTCCTTCGCACTTGATGAACATTAAATAAAGAATTATTATAAGTATTATTCCTAATATTTTTCCCTTTTCCCAAATGTAAGCCATAGTTGTCATGGTTTCTATAGGGAAGCATACTTTTTTAATTACAGCCGTTGTTTCTGAAAGAACTAGTGTTTAAAACATCCGCGTCACCAAGATTAATATTGTTGCGCTTGAAATGTTTGATTGGCTATATGTCTAAGATGGTAAAGCGTTGCAACTACTCTGTTGTTGTCCAAAGTACAATACTTTTAGACTGAAAAGGCAATCAATCCTGTTGCTTGTTTATATCAATAAGATTTCCATGGCGGAGTATTACCCCAGCAAACTGTGGAAAATGCAGACAATCTCGTGAAGGATGGATTAAAGATAATGCAGATGCACGAAAACTTGATAAAGATATTTAATTAAAGACGATGGCATGCAGCCTGAGGTGAGTGAGCATTTTATCAAAGACATTTTAACTGGTATGAAAGAGCTCAATGAAAGTCAAGGAACCCTACGTTTTCT
>JAOBRB020006738.1:0-16479 GCA_027575285.2 Zoanthus pulchellus | reverse complement strand
TGGGCAAATCGATATGTGAGGCTTCCTAAGACTGATAGCGAAAGTGGTGTTGTGAAGCTTGAGCATGAAACTCCGCAATAGAATTTCAAAAACGCTGCATGCTTGAAAATTCAAGGCTTTATATTAATATGACAAGTGTTTGAGTTTGACCATGAGTAACTTAAAGCAGTTTAGTGCTAAGTCCAAGACCTAACGTTTTGAGTTTGTCATTTGCCAACGCTTTAGCTTTTGACGAAGGGGATACTTTAAGCTTCTAACACTTTTTGTAGTGATAATTTTATAATGATATTTTTACTTAAAGTTGTTCAAAATATTAGTTGTACCCGAACCTCAACAAAATGTTGTCTATACACCAGATACACGCTTAAATGCCATTCTTTCTTGCTTGTTCAAATGAAAATTGATAAGCATCAAAAGCTGGTATTGCAAAATGGTATGGTGGCGAAATAAAACGAACTATCGACGATAATTTGTACATTTTTGTTTTGTCTTTGAAATCTTGGTGATAAGGGAACGATTCAGTAAAATATGATACACGAATAACTGCTTTTTTGTAATCAGTAATATTTCACATTTTTCAAAGCAACAACGCTGTTTTTTTAGCAATAAAAAATTTGAATTTGGTTGCATGGAAGAACTCTAGAACTTTATTAATTTGCAATAATAAATTATTGATACCTTTTTAGATTTTTATTTAGTGAAGTCGACCAGAGAACAAGAGATTTGATCTTAACTTGGATCTGAAAACTAATAACTCTGTTGCTTTTTGTGATCGTAAATGGATTTTGATTGATGTTAAAATTCTATAGACTTAAGCGATGGTTCTACATAATCCTGTATATTGACTTATTGTATCATTGGATAAAATTTAAGGCAATATCCGAGACAATAATATTATTCAGATTTTTCAGAAAGAAAAATAATTGCTCTAATTTTTAGTTGACCACAATGAAGAGTTTTTAAGAACTGGTCTTATTTGATAAACGCATACAGCAATTTAATCGGAAAGAACCATTTTCATGTAAAGAAAACGAACTTCTTTGTGCTTTGTTGTAAGTTGGAGTCCAGCAAGCTGAATTCGTATGAATCAAGCAGACACTTTGTGACGTCACAGCAATAAATATAAACGAATCGCCAATGTCGTTCAAAGATAAATTATTTGTGGACACACAAAAAATGTGCCATAGGATATAAAGTTTGAATTTTTTATTGGAAAATGCAATTTAACCTTTCGCTTTCGTGTCCCATTTATCTCGGAGGTGAGACAAGCTCATCGCTAATTGATTGTGCAAACAAAGAAATAAGTGAGAATGTGGTAAACTAAAATAATTTTTGTTTTCCAACATGACGAGAAAAGCGGACTAAATTTAACAAAAACGCAAGGATTATTATAAACACAAATTAATGTTTTTGTTTTGAAAAACTGATGCAATTTTCTGGCAAAGCCGAAACGGTTGCAAAAGTAATAATAGTCGCCGTTGGAAAAAACCTCAGTCGAATTATGCTTCGTTAAAGAGTTTCATACGTGATATTGTAAACTTGTGTCAATGTTGCATTTAAAACACGAGTTCCTTTCACGAATTAGTTAACATCATGCTGTTGTAAGACTAATATTGATACATATGGCCAGGGTTAAGCCAAACGAAACAGAATATCTACAGTGGCTTCAAGAAAGCTTTTTTTTCGGAACGTTGCAACTCGACCGTTTTGATGATGCGGGAATGAAACATGTACACCACGCTGCATTTAGAGGATTTTTAACAGTTCTCAAATGGTTGTGTAAGCACGGAGCAAGCTTAAAACAAAGGTATGTCAGTTCTTCGAAACTTTTACTGAATTTTATAGTATTTCATCAAATTTTCTTACCAATGCGAAACTCAGTAAACATGGAGTTGTGATTTTTGGGCATTAATTCTCTCTACAGTTTTTTTTTTGCTTAGATACATTATAGAGTAAATTTTGGCACTGGGTTGATTTATATAAACTCAATTCAAAAGGCTTCTTTTATTTGTTATTTGTTGTAAGTAATAATGTTGCTAATTTTTCTTTTGGTTAGTCTATTGTAACTGAAATTATCGTTTTTGTCAAGAAACATCTAGCAGTGCAATTGCTAATGAGAACTCTTTCTTAAAATACAGAAGTATATATTTACAAACAAAACGAACAGCTATCCTGACTAAGTCTTTTAGTAAATTTTGAAATTTCGCATTTATAGAAATCAATTCGAAAATTTCAAATTGTTTGCTCTGTCAGTTGTGGTTACTGTCGGAAAAAAAAACCCTAACACAATTTTATTTGTTTTTAATTTAATTTGAGAATAAGAGAAAATACTAGTTTGAGTTTAATTTTAAAAACCTTTCATTGTGAAAAATAATCTCTTTTAGTTATACCGTAACTCGAAAAGGCCACAATATCCAAACAAGAGAATGTCAAAATCTTTTCGTTTTCTTTGTCCCTTGATGAACACCAAAAACTTCTTTCCAGGTCTGCCGAAGGGTCGGTCCCAGCCCACTACGCGGCTGCTGGAGGCCATAAAGATTGCTTAAGATGGATTTGTAAAAGATACCCAAAGACTGCCATTTGGAAGGTAAGAAAGATTTCATTTTGTCGACAAAATTTAGAAATGTAATAAAGTATTTTTTTCATAAAGCATTTACCGTAAATGCTTTATGAAACAAAACCTACTTAAGATTACATAAAACTTAAACTGATCTGCTGTAAATTGTTTTGATTTACTGCGTTGAATATTAAATAAACGTGTGGTAGTTTTATCTTATCGAATCTAATCTAATCTAATTTAATCTACTATTACATACTACTACTATTATTACTACTAATCATTTTACGAGCCTAGTGGCCCATTAGGCCGGCGCTTATCTCCGCCGTTTCCGTAGTGTTAAGCGAATGAGAGTCCTTGACTCCCCCTGGACCAGACACCAATCCGACGCAGGGTAGCTTCCAGCAAATGCTGGTACTCATTAACCTACCCTGGGAGGATGGAAAGCTGAGTTGGCTCACTGGTGGAAAAGAAGGCCACACTACTACCCGTTTCGACTGCCATTACTACTTTATTGCTACTACTGCAGTCTTCTATAATTAATTTCTGTTCTATCCGCCTTAGAAGCGGATTTTTCTGTTGATATTTTAAAGCTAAAATTTTAGTCCTGATCAATAAATAAAAATACGGTTTTAGCTGACAATATTCTCTTCTTAATAGGACAAAAATGGCGCCACTGCGTTATACTTTGCAGGTACGTTTTCGGCGTTTTGGCGCCGTGACAATAGAGAGCTTAAGCACCAGAATATTTCTTCACAACGGAGGTCAGTTCTCCAAGAGTAGACTGGATTGACAACGACGTTTTTGGAGCCATTTTTTACCTTAAACAGCGCGTGCGCTACTACCATGGACACACGCAGGATAAAAAGGCGCGAAAACAAACTACTAAGAGCTCTGTTATAACAAAATGATCGTAAAACTGGTTGCATGTACAGCAAGAACCTGGAGAAAAAGTCACTGTTATTTGTAAGTTAACAGTTTGCACTTTTTTGGTGCTTGAAGATATAACTTTAATGAAAAAATCTCGCAGTTCTGACACACCAAAACGGAGGCAAAAACTAGCTCGTTGGTCTCCGTGAAGATCACCACGGCCGTATGATGTGTTCAGGTACGCAACTTCTGTTGAGAGCTAAGTTCCTGTTGGCCTTCGTGACAACAAGAATGTTTGCTGCTTAAGCTCTCTAATATTGTATTCTATCATATTGCAGACCTGCCAAGCTTCACGCACTTTTTTTACTCATTCACGCATCACGCCCGCATTTCTGGAAATCGACAATTTTCATTCATTTTTGATTTCAGTTCCTTCATTCTTTTCCGAAGTTTTTTTTCATTTTTATTTTTTTCAAGTGTTTTTGCAACACTATTTTTGCGATATTTGACAGATTATAGCAAATATTCAGACAACTTCACGCCTGACTGTGCGCTACGATTTCAAGTGTTACTAGTTACTAGTATCGATTGAATAGTCAACACCTGTTATTTGGTAGTGTTGCTGGACCGAAATGGATGCTACCATTACACTTATTTACACCCAAGAACACTCAAAGCGCTAAAGAGTAAACACAGGTGGCCAACACATACCTTCGTAACTAAACTGTTAGAGCAGAAATTTGTGCAATCAGTATGTGGTGAAAAGGAAAATAAAGTAACATTGTGTTTTCCCATCTATGGAACTTGTGCAACATCTGCTCGCTGAAGGAACATGGAAAATATTTAACCTTATAAAACAACATTTAAACACTTTCGTTTGTAACTGACCAACAAAACTTGGTTTCCTTTCCAAAAACTAAGGGGGAGACTAACTTCCGGTTCGAGACCGAGCCGAGGTGAATGGTTCAGAAATTAATTTGAGGATCGAATATAGCTTATTTCCGTAAAGAATTTTTTTGGGGGAAAGGGGACGGGGGGGGACTTGCAACATGTACGGCCGTAAAGAAAAGTTTACGCATTTTCATTGGCAAAACTTGGCAGGTCTGATATTGAACCATCCCTCCCTAACATCTAGTTCATTTAAAAATTCTATGTAATGAAAAATACAAATCAAACTTCCTTGTCTCGCCTTCGTGTACATGAATAATAGACCGTATTTTACTAGAAATTAGAAATAAAGTACAAAGTTAATGATTTGTCTAGGGATAATACTTTACCATGCGTTAACGAAGTATTTTTTTATTTAGTTACCAATGAAATGTAAAGGCTTTTTATTCTTCGTTTGCAACCACGTATTTATTGATGTTTTAAAATTTCGAAATATTTATTTCTTTCCCAAATAAGATAAAGAGCTCATGAGAATAATTCTTAACGGAGTTATTAGCAACAAATGTTCTGAATATTTAGAGTAAAATGTATGGCGGCGCCTTCTTGAAAGGGGCCTTGACATACCACTAACATTGCCGCCATAATTTCAAAGCGTTAATTTAAACATAAGATTGAAACATCTCATTATATTTCAATATATAAATGTCACTTTTAAGCATCAAATAACCAAACTAGTACGTTTGTCGTAAATATATAGATTTTATAATTATGAGATTTTAAAAAGCGTGACTACGATGTGTGACACAATTAGCGTTTTGCAAAGCGACGAAGAAACATCGAGCAAATTAAAAATTTTTATAAAATAATATTGAAATTAAACTCTAACCTCTGTTTTCTAAAACATATCAAATAATACAGTTAATAGGATTCAAACTTAAATTTTGATCCAAATTTTTGAGACCTATGACGTCACATGAAAGCGCAGTAAGAGAAATGAGGTTTATATTGGCCAGAAATGAAGAATAATTGAAAAACAATCTCAGGCTGAGGCTGAAAAAAATGAAATTGTTTCTAGTCGAAACTTTACTGATTCTCATAACTTTTGAATGTGCACGGTAATATCACAAAAGCACCGTTTCCCATTTATTCTTATACCTACTATACTGTAGAGTACAGAAGTGATGACGTCACAAAACGTTTGTTTGTGAAATCATTAATTTGGTTGTAATATTCAGAATAATCAAGATAAAAAATGCCTTCATGCCAAAATTTAGCATTTTGCCACCCATTAGTGATGAGATATTAGCATAGATATGCTCCAATGACTCCTTACAAATCCTAATGAAATTAGCTTTGTTCATAACATTAACAACCAAGCCATTTTTAGAAGGATTTGTATGGCGTCATTGGAGCATATCTATGATAATATCTCATCGACAATTTGCACTAACATTCTGATTTTCCGCAAGGATACGTTTTTAGTCTTGATCTCTCGGATGATTTTGACAAATCCCACAAGTTCACAAATGTTAATTTTGGTGACGTCACACTTCGCTACTCTATTGTCTCAAATGGTAACAGTGTGGATAGATCAAATGCATGATGGTTAGTAACCTAGCTTAGATGAATGTATAGAAACCTCCACAAAATAAAAACCATCTGCATTGTTTTTTATAGTTATTGCTTCGGTTTCTCGTTTAAAACCACTCGCAAAAATAAGAACATTGAGGATGAAACCACCAAAAACGTTAAAAAAAATTTCCTCGGCAAAATTTACCGGTTCATTTGTGTGTTCATCAACTTTAACCAAATAAAGTGGATTATTTTTTTAAACTAACCATGGCAGATTCAACATCCGATTTCAAGGCCCAGAATAAGAGTCAAGCTGCTATACCCCACTCGCGTAGCCCTCTAGGTTATTTCGGGCTGCTTGTACCTAAGTTAAGTTATACTCAAACCTTTTTTTTCCAAAGCAAATGTAAATTCTTGGTACAAATAAAGTTTGTTGTTGTTGTTGTTGTTGTTGTTTAAACCATATTATAGATCGAATTAATAAATATGGCGGCCACTCGGATCATGGGATCGAGGCATTTTAGGACACTTTCAATTGACCAACATGAGGTTGGCCCCAGACTTAATCCGAGTGGCCGCCATATTTATGAATTTGGTCTATGGTTACATTGCTTATTTCCAATACAGCTCAAGAAGGCAATCTGGAATGCCTTAAATGGCTTGTAAAGCATTTCGGTCCAGCCAGGAATCATGTGTCGAATGATGGCATGACCGCTGTCCATTCGGCTGCTCAAGAAGGTCACCTGGATTGTGTGAGTTTTCTGGTAGAGTCAGCTGAATGTGATGCCACGGCTATGGATCAATCTGGTTGCACGCCTTTGCATTTCGGTAAGAAAAATGTATGAATATCAATACATTTGCTCTAAAGCACAGAGAATGGAGAGCTTCAAGGCTGGGTTTAGAGGGTCAATGTGGCCGCGGGTTGTTAAACAAAAGAAGACTAATTGATAAAAGAGGAACTCTGGAGTATATACAAACTTATTTTATTTATTTGAATATACCAACTTCAGTCATTAATTACTGAAAAATCTTAACTCAAATCAGCAGAAAAACTGCTCCTCCATCTTGAATAAATATGAGCTGTGTTACCATGGTCAGCAGTCATTCATGATTTCATTGCGTTAAGTCAGTTCATGGTTAAAGTTGGTTCAAGTTTTGTAAGTCGACATCGGTGAAAAAGCTTTTATTCGGAACCTTTTCATGTCTATGCGGTCTGACCCTGTGACGTCAATTAAGGTTGCGCTGACCAGAATCTGGGTTATCTGTCTCATGAAAGATGGTGGAGTTCAATTTCAATTTTGTTTCTGTAGAGGTTAAAACTGTATTTATGTAATCTGTATTAGTAAAATCCAACTAATAGGCTATTATCAATGCTGCGTTCTGATTGGTTGAGCTACTAGTAGGCTATTTGTTATAGCCTACTAGTAGCAAAAAGTGCCGGCCTAGTAAACCAAAACAATGGCGGCTGAATCGCGTTTTGCTGAAGTTTCGGATGAGTATTTGAGCTCATTATTATACATTAATCTGTACCAAAGTCTACAAAGAAGTCAACTATATATGGAATGGAGATATTTAACGGTAGGAATACACAAAATAAATTTGAACTGTTGACAAATGATAAAAAACTCTATTTGAATATAAAGTTACTGTTTCTCCAGTTGAAAATTTTTTGAAAAAGTTAAAAAGTTGAAAATGTCCCGACGTTTCGGATAAATCACATATCCTTCTTTCAGTTGACAAATGTTACCGTAAATTTGACTCTTTTTGCAACTACTATTTTTATCGTTTTTTTTCACGAGCTAAAGTAACTGTTTTTTACACAATAGTTTTTAAGACAAACAAGGTTTGAAACTCCGATAGAAGAGATGAAGAAAGAAGAGCTAAATGACTGCCTGAAAGTTTTTTTTTTTTGCCGCAGTGAAGCAGAAAGACGGAAAATATTTCAAAGTTTCGTCTAGTGAGTACGCCTGGCCGTATTTGTAATGTTTTGACGCAAAAGTAAAATTAAAGTCTAGCTTTAACTAGCGAAAGATGTTTTGTCCACGATATTTTTTTGACCAACTAGTTGGATTTTACTAAAACAATTATTCCTCTCGCCCTCATGGCCTCTGAGTCCGAGCCCATTCGGGCTTGAGGAATAATTGTTAATTACTATCCCTACTATACCTACAGGAGGGGTTGTACTGTTTGACACGTACAGAATTGTTTGGCCTACATCGTCTCTCTAAACTTTAACAAACGTTTCTTTGTAAACCTAAGAATATTGTTGGTGTTTCAGCGGCAGCCAGCGGCCACAGGATTTGCGCTCAGTGGTTATTGGAGAATTTCTACAATCACATTCGATCAGCGGATGAACAAAGTACCACAGGGTCAACTCCCTTACACGTAGCAGCAGACCAGGGTCATCTGGAGGTGGTCAAACTTCTTGTTGCTTAGTAAGAATCTTTCGTTAATTCTTGATTAAATTGTTATAATCTTGCGCAAGCGGAAAAAATCTTAATTTTGTAGTTGATCTAAATCGACGCCATCTTGGAGTTTTCCGAGGGGGTCTGAGTTCCATTCCTAAGCAGGCGGAAAAAATCTCGATTTTATGGTTGATCCAAATCGACGCCATTTTGGATTTTTCCGAGGGGGTCTGAGTTCCATTCCTAAGCAGGCGGAAAAAATCTCAATTTTGTGGTTGATCCAAATCGACGCCATCTTGGATTTCTCCGAGAGGATCTAGGTGTGGGTCGTTTCGGCATGTAAGCTTTCCATGAAATTACACAGCAGTTTATTATTTGACTTCTTGTTTGTGTTAACCGTTTTTACACAGGACTAAGTTCAATCCCTCTACCACAGTGCTAGAAAAATAGCCATCCTATCCAACCTTTAAACTATTGAACACACTTCACTAATCTATGATTACTGCTAGTTTATAGAAATATCAAACGTGGCCTCAGTGTCAGTGCCTATTTAAGTATCTTCAAGATAGCAGATCGACGCCATCTCGATTTTATGGCCATTTTGGATTTTTCAGAGAGGGTCTGAGTTCCATCCTGCGCAAGCAAAAAAAATCTTGATTCTGTGATTGATCCAAATAAACACCATCTTGGATTTCTCCAAGAGGATCTGGGTGTGGGTCGTTTCGGCCAGTATGGCATGAAAGCTTCCCATGAAATTAAAAATTTGAACGACTTTTGTGGTAGGATTAAGTTCAATCCCTCTAGCACGGTGCTAGAAAAATCACCATCCTATCCAATCTTTAAACTATCGAACTCACCTTACTTATCTATGATTACTCTAAGTTTTAAATATTAAACTCGTTATCTCAAATATTAGGCACTTTGGCAAAATACAAAGATTTTTGGTCAATCCTTTTTTTCTTACTTGAGAAACTATCTGTCAACTGAACTCATGAACAATCTTGAAGGAGACTTGCGCTATCTGAGAATGACATCATGTTAATTTGAATGGCTCCTTTCGGAATTAAAAAATATGCCTGAAAGCTTTTTGGTAGGGTAGTTGACAGCATCAATAAAATATTTAAATAATTGCTTTTTATTGTACTATTTTAAAAGACGTCATTCCAGGGATTTTGATTCTGGTTTCCATATCATTTGATCAACCTCATAAGTCTCGCCGATCGCATGAAATAATGCACATGAGATCTAAGAGATAATATCGAGACACAAAACGTTCAATGCAAGGGATTATGTGAATTGCATGTAGTGCACTATTTTGTGCGATCAGCGAGACTGGTTAGATGGACGAAATTACATGGAAACCAGGCTTAATCCTTCAATTTCAGAAATACCAGGGAAGAAGAATTTCTAATTTTAAAAACTAATTTTAATTTTTAAAAACAACAACGAAGATTTAAAGAAAAGTTTCAAATAGTATCAACAAAGGAATAGATAATAAGGGTAAGTGCACTTCTAAACTTGTTGACGCGACAACTCTCAAAATCGTTAAAGTGTTTGAAATTCTGTCGTAGTGGTGCATCTCTACAACAACGTGACTCAGCTGGCAGCACCCCGTACGAGTTGGCAGTGAGCTGTGGGAATGAGGCGTGTGCAGGTTGGCTGGCCAAGGTGAAGTACATCAAAAATAGTTAAAATTACTAATTAAACTAATTGCCCACATTTATTTGTCTTCTTTGTTGTTGTCAGACTGTTTTGTTTTCACCCTTTTCCTGCTAATGAAGATTTCACTTAAATTAGAATTGCCCGAATTTTTTAACTTGTTTACGAAACCTTAACAAATGAACATTTTCTTTCTCTTTCCTAGTAAATATATAAGAAATGTTTATAATTAAAGTTTTTATTGTCTTTAAAAAATTTTGATTTTGGATTTTAAACATTAAAACAGTGCTCAGTGACGTTGCCTTTATTAATAATGTTCCATACACAGTAAATCCTATACAAGTATGACGGAGGTTTTAATATTTTTTGTCCAAATTTTAAATTAGCTTTAGTGAGCCTCATTCGATCTTGTCTAAAACTACATACGAGTGACCACGAATGCCCACGAGTGACCACGGATGACCACAAGTGACAAACATGACCACGAATGAAAAAAAAAATCGTTAAAATACAAAAAAAGTGAAGACAGAGCTGCCATGAATGAATCAGATGAATAAGTTCTCAGTTTCTTGAGTCTTAGTACGATCTTCGAACTGTATTTATTTTATCCTGAACTAACAAGTATGGAAGTTAACAATGCCTAAGCAAGGCAAATTTTATTTCTGGCGCACGTGACGTTCTCTTTCTCTTTTTTTTTTTTTGCTAAATTAACAGAGGGCAAATGATTCACAAGTCAAGTCATCTTTCGAATTTTGTCGAGTCGTTTTTTCAAACTTCTTTTCCTTGATACCTATATAGTTGTATTACAGTAATTTTTTTCAATCGTTTTTCATTAGAAACTTCACTCTTTTATTTACTTTTGTTTTCTTTCATACTTATAGTACTTAAAGTTATAAGTCATGAATATTTTAGCGGATTTTCCTTTTCATCAGTGTCGGGTGGGGTAGCAGTTGCCGTGGGGTTTTTGACCCGAGATGAGGAACACTGAATGGTTGAAACGGTGGTGTTGCTGATTTCCAGATAGCTTATTGCCTGTTCAGGATCAAATTAAACCAGTGAAATGTTAAAAAGTACACAACTTTGATGAAACAAGAATAATATGCCAGAAAAATATGAAAAAATGTGTAAAATTTCCGAACTTTTTGTAAAAAATTTCCGCACTATTTCCCTTTTTTTCCGCACTCTACCAGATGCCTTGTAAGTAAAATGGGGCACGATCAAAATTTTAAAGTTATTCGAGCATTGCATGGCTCAATCAGAACGGGAAAAAAGGCTTTTACACTTATATGATGGCGAGATTTTGACCAAACATATGAACGCGAGCTCTAGCACAGTTTCTTGAATAGGAGACTACTTGCTTCGCACGCAGGAATTAAAATGTGGGTGTTATGGTTGCTTTTAATAATAATAATAATAATAATAATAATAATAATAATAATAATAATGATGATGATGATGATAATGATAATAATGATTATAATAATAATAATAATAATAGTAATAATGACTTTTTTAGGTATCAACTCTAAATTATACCCGGCTAACCACCAACCAATTTGGGACACAGACACATACATATATACACACTATGTCTCCGAGGGCCTTGTGTTGTTACTGAAAATGCTATTTCTGTTAGTGTAAGCTTTTGTTAATAGTGTTCCTCTTCTTCTTTAGGTTGAGGCAATGCAAGAAAAAGATTACTTCGATCTCTTGGAAAAAGAAAAGAATTCCAAGAAAAAAGTCAGATTTGAGAGGAAAGCAGTGTGGAAAGACTTCAGGCAAAGTAACTTTTCTCTCCAGTTGTCTCCGAGAGCAACTAACCGCGACGCACCAGCCGTTCGCCCTAGATCTCACACTCTTCCGTTATCATCCAAGCCTCCAAGTATATCAAGCAAAAATAAGAAAAGACCTCAAAGTTTTTCACACCACTCCCCTCAATCCCATCGTCCAAGAGTCAGCGGTTTTTCTATCCGCAGGTGGACTTCGGTTGATTTGAATCTTCAAAGGAAATCAAGAGGTTTGTCACGTGACAGGGGCCAAACTGTACCGAAATATCCTGCCTACTCTTCAGAAGTGATCCAGACAAACGTGTACAAGTCCACCTCAGAATCGGGCTCAGATTCCGATTACTCGATAACTGCCGGTGCCTCGCGGTGCTTCTCTGTGGCTCGTAGTGATAAAAGTTCAAGCGACAATGAATCTGACGGAACTACTGGCGTATATCAAACAGCAATGACGGTACGTGTTTTCTTTGATTCAAATACTTCAAAAATTACTTTTAATTGATTAATTAGTTCTTCCTCATAGAAAGTGAGTTCTGTGAGTAAACTGTTTTGTTATAGTGATAATACTGTTCTATTTTCGTTATTCAATGTATTTATACAAAAATGGGGTTGTCATTTGTCCAAAATGGGTTGTCACACTGCCGGGGGTTGAACAAGGAGTAAGCACCTTTTTTCCTACAAAATGCTCCCAAGGCATGCTAAAATAAATAGCCTCTGACAACAAAGTCCTACTCCTGGCCTTCACGAGTGGCTTAGTCTCTAAGCACGGCGGACCTGTTTTCACTGACAAGAGAGGACGAATTAGGCGCAGGCCCGTAGCCAGATACTTCGAGGGGGGGTTCTGGGCGTGCGGACCAGGGGCCCGCCTAAGGGCCCCCGTGGGGTTAAGGGGCGAAGCCCCCGAAGCCAGAGCACTTGCATGATTTAAAAACATCTGAATATTGCTTAACAGCATGTTCATCTTTATTACTTCTTACAAAATGTTTAAAAGAAGACAGAAAATTTTATCTTTCCAATAAACGTAAATGTTTGAGTTTTGCTAAGGGGGTTCGCTGGCAAAAGGGGGGTTCGCCGAAAAAGGGGGGTTCGCCCGAACCCCAAAAAGAAACCCTGGCTATGGGCCTGAGGCGGATCACTGGGGCCTTAAAACCAGTTGCTTCGGGCAGATGGAGCTCGTTAACTTTGAAAGGCTGCTCATCTAGGAGAAGGAAAACTCTGATTTATACTATTACAGTACAGCTAAAGCTATCTATTTACGAGCCTAGTGCGGGCCATTGGGGCCGGCGTTTATCTCCGATTTCCGTAGTGTTAAGCGGATGAAAGTCTGACTCCACCTGGACGGAAAATAATCCATCGTTAACTCCCAGCAGACGCTGGTACTCATTTACGTACCCCGGAAGGATGGAGAGCTGAGTTGGGTTAGGGGGAAAAGAAGGTCACACAAATATTCGAATCTCGGAAAAGTTTAGGGATCGAACTGGGGACCTTGCGGCTTTCCGCCAATATGATAGATATATTTTCTCCCAACTAGCCTGAAATATAATGTGGAATCACCGACTCAGAGTCGCAATTCGTTTATATTATTCATTATCTTTATTTAATAAATCAAATTACATAATTATGAATTATATTGATTTGATAAATTAATTAATGGGTTTCATAAAATTTACTTAATTTAAATTAAAATCAAATTTTAATTTGATTACAGTATATCCAACAGTGATACACTAAATTATTTCTTAATTACTTTACTTGCACAACAAAGTTGATACTTTATGATAAAAAGTACTTTCAAGAACTTTGAATTGTCACAGGGTTTCCCTTCGGGAAATACCAAGTATTTGAGGTTTACACCAAGACACTTTATGTGGCATACACCAAGACACTTTATGTGGCATATACCAAGTACCTAAAGTTTACCCCGGGACACTATATGTGGCATATACCAAGTACCTAAGGCTTACCCCGGGACACTAGATGTGGCATATACCAAGTACCTAAGGCTTACCCCGGGACAATAGATGTGACATATACCAAGTACCTAAGGTTTACCCCGGGACACTATATGTGGCATATACCAAGTACTTAAGTTTCATCCCGGGACACTATATGCGGCATATACCAAGTACCTAAGGTTTACCCCGGGACACTATATGTGGCATATACCAAGTACCTAAGGCTTACCCCGGGACAATAGATGTGACATATACCAAGTACCTAAGGTTTACCCCGGGACACTATATGTGGCATATACCAAGTACTTAAGTTTCATCCCGGGACACTATATGCGGCATATACCAAGTACATAAGGTTTACCCCGGGACACTAGATGTGGCATATACCAAGTACTAAGTTTCACCCCGGGACACTATATGTGGCATATACCAAGTACATAAGGTTCACCCCGGGACACTATATGTGACATATACCAAGTACATAAGGTTTACCCCGGGACACTATATGTGGGATATACCAAGTACTTAAGTTTCACCCCGGGCCACTATATGTGGCATATACCAAGTACCTAAGGTTTACCCCGGGACACTATGTGTGGCATATACCAAGTACATAAGGTTTACCCCGGGACACTAGATGTGGCATATACCAAGTACTTAAGGTTTACCCCCGGACACTATATGTGACATATACCAAGTACATAAGGTTTACCCTGGGACACTATATGTGGGATTAACCAAGTACTTAAGTTTCACCCCGGGACACTATATGTGGCATATACCAAGTACATAAGGTTTACCCCCGGGACACTATATGTGACATATACCAAGTACCTAAGTTTCATCCCGGGACACTGTATGTTGCATATACCAAGTACCTAAGGTTTACCCCGGGACACTATATGTGGCATTAACCAAGTACCTAAGGTTTACCCCCGGACACTATATGTGACATATACCAAGTAATTAAGGTTTGCCCCGGGACACTATATGTGGCATATACCAAGTACTTAAGTTTCATTCCGGGACACTATATGTGGCATATACCAAGTACCTAAGGTTTGCCCCAGGACACTATATGTGGCATATACCAAGTACCTAAGGCTTACCCCGGGACACTAGTTGTGGCATATACCAAGTACCTAAGGCTTACACCGGGACACTAGATGTGGCATATACCAAGTACCTAAGGCTTACCCCGAGACACTATATGTGACCTATACCAAGTACCTAAGGTTTACCCCGGGACACTATATGTGGCATATACCAAGTACTTAAGTTTCACCCGGGACACTATATGTGGCATATACCAAGTACCTAAGGTTTGCCCTGGGACACTATATATGGCATATACCAAGTACCTAAGATTTACCTCGGGACACTATTCGTGGCATATACCAAGTACCTAGACTTAATCCCGGGACACTTTGTTTTGCATATACCAAGTAGGCTAAAGTGCACTGCTAGAAGCACTAAAACAAAAGTTTTTCAATTTTTAAACCAGATTGTAGGACTTTTCAAAATCTCTAGAAAGTAACCATTCGCCCTCAACCGCTACTGGAATACTTACTAAGTTAACAAATTCAATCTTTGCTAAACAAAAGAAAGGTTTCGACTTTGGTTTTAAAGCAAACTTTAGTAGTTTCTTTAAGTTTGAAAGGCCAGTGTTGCAAGAATAAAAGCAACATCCAATAACATAACGACTAAGCTGAGTAGTTAAGTAGTTTAAAACTATAATCTTTAGGAAGATTGAGTCGATACATCGGCTTCGCGAACCATAAAGATATAGCTAAATTGGAAATAGACATGCCTATGTACTGCCATAAATCAGTTACAGACACACTTAACCTAACTGACATTGCAAAGAAGTTTTCCTCTGCAAATGACCTACGCAAAGGGCGCTTTAGATAATCTGACTAGGGTTGCGAGACACCCCCCCCCCCCTTCTTCCGCCCTCGTTTCAAGACGCTCCGCCGCCACTGATTCCGGAATAGGAACTCATAAAATAAAAACTTTGTCGGATTCGTGTGGCTGTTTTTCCTTTGAAGATACTAAAAATATATGTTACATTTGAAACAAATGTTTCAATTTCAGTTTGTTTTGAAACAAATGTTTACCCCTAACAATCTGGAAGGAAATTCAAAACTTCATTCTTAATCCGGAATAGTTGGAATAGAGTTAAACGAACAGGTCCCTGATTGACTCTAATGTCGTCTGCCAGCACATCCTTCTTTGGATCCTTTCTTACCAGTTCCATTCAGAACTCGGCTATGAACCAAGATGGAAGAAACAAAGGATGATTTGAGCAAAATTAGAAACAAACGACTCTTAAAGTAATCTGCAGGTTGAATTAAAACTTGACGGAATAACGTAGTTTAATATACAGTTATACATGTTAAGTTATCCCCGAGGGGAATGAAGACAAAGACAGGGCTTGAACTTGTTTATTCAAATTGGGACGAAACTTTGCAATGATCAGAGATTCGTTGATACGGCGGATAGTCCAGGAAAAGGCAGGAGTGGTAGCTTTCAGGAGAAACAGTGGCTTAGGCTTAAGGCGAGATGTCGCGTTCTAATTTAACCTGAAGATGACAGTAAGAGACGAAAACGTTTGTTTTTTAACTTTTATAAACTCTTATACCATATTGATATGATTTATCTTTTTATTGGCGTTTTAATGAATACTCAGTTTTTGCAGGAGTGCCTAATATTAATTTAGTATCACCCAACTAGTGGACTATTGCAAATCCAGCATTTTGATTGGCTACGCTACTAGTGGTCTATTAGTA
>JAOBRB020006627.1:0-16481 GCA_027575285.2 Zoanthus pulchellus | reverse complement strand
CCGCAGGCAAGTGATTTTACAATGTTTCGAGTGTCTCCAAACATCACAAGTGCTCTATTTTGCCTAAAAGTCATAGAGAGTTGTGCTCTAATGCTTTTATGATATAGCAAAACATGCAGCAAAACAAACAAGCGAAAACCATGACTTTATCGGTGTAATAAAGCATAGATTTGAACAAATAAGAGCGCGCGTTATATCGCAGCTATATTATAACATCGACGATAGCGCTTCTTTTCTAGCAGGTTTCTTGCCAACTTCACATTTGTAACGGTTTTTTTATTTTGATTTTATATAAATATTTCAATTTTAAAAAGATAATATATGTTAATCTGTTAAACGCTCGATATATAACTTCTTGTAATAAAATAGGTTATTATTCGTCGTAGCTGTTAGTTAATAAGTTAACTGTTTATTCTTTTGTCTCACGATAAGTCACTGAATATTGTTCGCGACGTTTCGACTGCTTACTGCTAGTCGCCTGAAGAAGACCAGCAGTAAGCAGTCGAAACGACGCTAACAATATTCAGTGACTTATCGTGAGACAAAAGAATAAACAGTTAATTTATTAAATAACTTCTCCCCTAACAATTAACTCCAAATATTGTTTGTTACCTGTTAAACAACTTAACTTACCTCGACATCTTAAAGCGCCGTAATTAAAGTGACCAACAACTCTTCCGAAATCTTTCAATTTTCCTTTCGCACCCTTCGCGCTCAAATTATCTTGTTTCAAATCTAAACAGTTAGTGTGGTCAGCGGTAGTTGCGTTTCAGTTCAAAATGGCGCGAAATTTGGTGCGGTGCGGTACGTGCCGAAAGACATAATAAAAAGTTAATAATAAAAGCCAGTCTTCTTATGGTTTGAAATTCAAATTGATAATTATATAGTATCGGTTGTAAACTATGATTCGCACGTCAACCATGTTTTATAGACTCCCACATTAGCCAAGTGTCAGCGTGACTTTCACGCCTGACTTTGAAAAATTCCGTGTTACGCGCACGCCTGTGTGGTTCCATTTTCTTACGCCTAGTAGAAACGCTTCAGCCGTTACAGCATTGACTTTCACATTTCGAAACTTTGTTTAATCATTTAAAGAAACTGAAACCAATGAAACTAAGAAAATAAAAACCACGTGAGTGAAAGTCACTGGTGACGTATAGGTTAGAAACGAGAGATATTCAAAGAACTGATCGATGTACTGGGAAGACGAAATTCTTTAGAAGTCTTCGGATCATCACATTTTTAGAGCCCTATAAAAAATACTGGAACTCTCAGGAGAAAAATGTCACTCCTATAAGATAGTGCGGTGAGCAAAAGCATTTTTTTCACGCGCGAGTTTGTCGGTTTTTCGTTGTGGCGTGTGCCATGAACTGGTTTTTCTTACTTTATTAAACGTTGTTCAACTTACAGTGTCACTGAGCGAATGGCTCATGCTGAATTGGTACAGGATTTAATAGAGCTGAAATATATTGCGGAATCTGTGCTCACTTGGTGACTGGCTTCACCTAAATTGTTCTTCAATTATATTTAATTGTTCAGGATTTAAAGGAGCACACAACTTGGGCATCCTGTTGATGAACAGTAACTGTTTTGCTATTTTTTCTAGCAGCATTATTGTAACGGCACCCACGTGCTACATATTTATCTAGTTTAAATAGTCAGTTACGTCACTAGTCTTATACCACTGAAGATCACGTGACATAAGCCCTTTTTACCCCAGTCCTATTTCTAAACGTCTCATAGACTCACAGAAATTCGACGGGTTCGGGTTCACAAGTATCAACCTTGGTTATTTTACATTGCTGTATTACTTAGAAGCCACTGGAGGCCTTCGTTACACGTCCTACACTACAGAGTACAGGAGCGCTGTAGAATGGTTTACACATTGTAATAAATATAGGACTTTGTGGAATCTGTGAGCAAGTCTATTGAGTCTATAGTTTCACTTAGTTTTCACGGCACTCTCTTCACACTGAGCTGCTGCCGTTACAATTATAGTTCTGTCTGTTTACTTTTTCTTGTCGCACTCCAGGATTTTTTATTATGCGAGACCAAAAATATTAAACATGTTTGATTATTGGTTTGTACTTGTCATGAATTACAAAAACACCACAAAAGCTGCTCTTAAATTTTTTAAAAAAATTCTCGAGACAACTTGTCACGAATAACTAGTTAAGTGCACTGCAGTTTAACAGTGTGCGAAATTGCCTACTGTACGACGATCACTTATGACGTCGATACTAAAACTAAATGCTAAATCACCGTTTTGTTTTCGGCTTA
Source organism: Zoanthus pulchellus (assembly GCA_027575285.2). Taxonomy (NCBI): domain Eukaryota; kingdom Metazoa; phylum Cnidaria; class Anthozoa; order Zoantharia; family Zoanthidae; genus Zoanthus; species Zoanthus pulchellus. Next base: position 14,201 of record JAOBRB020006627.1, on the reverse strand, counting down.
AAAAACATTCATAATATATATATTTTCAAAAAGACTTTCAACATCAAAAGAAATGAGAAACTTGAATATATTTTCCTTTTGTTAATTCGCTACCTAAACTTTTCTTCTAAGCAGTAATGAGTCAGAATAATGTTTGCCCGATTTAAAATCTACGTCTTGAGAAATAGAATTATAGTGAAAGTACTAAGTTTTGAAATGGTTCGGTTTCTAAGACTAAGAAATAAAAATTGTACAGTCAGTCAAAAACCACCTGCCGGCAAATTTAGTTAAATTATTCATGTCCATATCAACTCCTTAAAAACAAAAACAATTAAGCATGAAGATCTTTTCAGTAATTTTTATCACATTTCTTGAAAAATTTTCTACAATCTGTACAAGTATGCTTCAAATTTTATTGCCTGGCGTGTAGATACACACTGAAACACGATTTTAACAAGATTAAGTGGAGGCTGGTGTTGTTTATTTCTGCTGAACACAGATGAAAATTATTTATTAGGGAGTTACTGTTTTCCATAAGTAAATATCAGTCACAAAGTGAAAAAGCGAAAAAAAAGTTTTATTATTATATCTATTCTGAAACGTACACAAAACATGAAGTTTCCATGATCAATCTAGCAAAACTTTTAATAAAAAGAAATATTTTAATGACTTGTTCACAAAAATACGGCCGCGGGATAACGAACTAACAAATTGACTGATTTGAATCAGTTTAAAGTAGCATAAGTTGTTTCAAATAACTCTCATATATGCATGGGTAGTTGTCTAAGACATTGTTGTTCTCGCTATTGTATAATCTTTTAGAACAAACGCGGAAGCTACATCTTTATGAAAAAAGCTGTGCTCGGCCATTATCTATTTGCTTCTTTGTTATGTTCGTCTATATAAATGGTGCTGGATAAAATCGCAAAAACACAGACCTTCTGACATATTTTATCCTAAAATCGATATACTTTAATGTTTAAATTTCTCTTCTAAGTCTAGAAATAATATCAGTCATCGGAGTAACGACAAAAGTTAAATCTACGATTGCGTGTTTCCAAAAGAAGCCAAGCTAATAGACTATAATTATTTTGTTGCGTTTAAGGAGCTTGCCCCTGATCATAGTGTTAAAAACAAGTCGCTGATTTCTGATTTCCTCGTCTCATCAATTAAAGTTATTGATCAACTATTGCCATACTCTACCACTCCATTTCTAGTGAAGTTAATCCTTGCAATAAAAATAATCAGTTATTATCACAGACATCGATGGTTGCACATTTGTTTAACAACTCTGTCGCATTTTTCTTTCGACGAGCCAAAATAGATGTAAGTCAAGGTAAGTGCGGGTGCGTGTTTGTTATTATAAAACTTTAGTGTCAGCTTTTATTTTTCGTATTTTTTATCTTCGTTTTTATGAGTGAATCGAAAATCCGTGCAAAATGTTTTCCTTTCAATTGCGTTGATAACTTTGTTCCTGAGGTTTGATCAAACTAGCTTATTTTTCCGTCAGTGAAGTTTTTTTATTTGAACAAACTGATACTTCTCTGTTCCGCTTTCTGATTTTTACAGATAGTTTTTTAATTTCATTTTCTCGGATTCCAAGGAGAAGAAAAGTATGTTTCTCACAAGCTTTGTGAACTACTTTTATAGTTCAGTAATGGATGTTTCTTTATCTCCGGATGGCCTTTCTCTTCGTAATCGAGCCGTGCTACAATCAGGCACCGAGTCGTTCTTGGAAGAACTTCTCCGCTTTGGACGGGAGCGTAAATGGCAAAACAAACAACAAAGAACAAAAGAGGCCACAACGAAGATCAGAACTCCTAGAAAGATAACAATTATGGACACCGAGGACATCATAGTCGGCCGTTAGAAACTTATCGACTGAAACTTGATTGAGAAATCTTTCGTGAGATCCATTCAGGTTGGTTTTGACGTTGCTACGGTTTAAGCAGATTTATAAAATTGATTTTTGTTTTGCTTTATTTCCATTGGTTGACTGTCAATCGCTGCGAGTGGTAAGCAGCATTATAATCAAACTTCAAATATACATTTGAGTTTTCGGTTAACTGACATATGTAAAAAAACTTAATTTAACTTAATTTACTAAAACAGTAAAAGTAAAGAAAACGAGCCATTAGGCTGCTTAGAAAAACACCGGCTTATCATCAGCGCGCGCACTTTTGCCAGAGCACTGACTTTTTTTTTATTGTAGTTGACAATTTTTTTCTATTTTGCGTAACAAAACCCTTCGGCAGGCAGACCATTGATCCTTTTTGTATGCATTGGTGTCACACTTGGTTAACCACCGCGGAAATGTCACTTCTTAGGTCATAATTTGTAGTTGGTGGTGCAGCCTTATTCCAGAACTCAGCAGTCCGTAAAAGCATTAGAGACTTTAAGATCGAGAACAGCAACGACGACGTGAACGGCAAAGAAAAACAGCCTTAATCATGAATACAATAGTTGCACGCTGGAATGTGGCACGCTGGCTTCTTGCTCGCCGTCGTCTTCACTGATACGCCGCGGAAAGCTCACTTTTTGGGTTCTGTGGACAACGTGCACGTCAAAGAACAAAATTTGACAACTAACTTTGTTTACCTTCGAGGCTAAACCTTTTACCTTCTACTATTCGTGAATCTCAAGCAAAGTCGCAACTAAAAAGTTATCGCTGATTTAAAACGCAAAATATAGACGAGAAATAATTATTTTCACAACTGCCGTCTTCATTTCTTCCGTTCTCGATCTTAAGGTTCCTATTAACCCTAAAAGAGCGCCCTCTCTCACTGAATTTTGAGAAAACTTTGATGATAAACCGAAATTTTTTTAAATGGTATTATGGACATGCATTATATAAATTTGAAAATGACAAATGACTGTGTTCATATCAATTTGTTAGTGCACTCATTTTGTATTTTACCGTACGAGCAAAAGTCTCATTTACACTTCTCCGTTCGGGTTAAAGAAGTGTATATGAGACTCTGCTCGCAGTGTATTTGTTTTCATAAGAAAATCAACTTTATAAGAATAATGAGGCTAAGAAAGCAACAACCTAAGTTAAGAACAAGTTGTGGTTGAGAATGAATAAAGTGAAAATGTTTAGCTGCATGGTTGAAACCTGACTGAGTGAATCTTAAGAACTTACGTTCGCAATATACACATGTAGTGAAAACGCAGAAGCACCGTTTACCAGAGCAATATTTTCAGAATACATTGTTTTTGAAATTCAGATGCCTTATCTTTTGATGCGACTTCTCACTGTTTCAAACCGCAGACAGAAACAAAAACAAATTTAGAGCAATTAGGCCTCGGTAAAATCTATTGCTTCTTATAAAACCGTGTGCACGAAGTTTGATCGAGCAATTCCAAAAGGAGAACCGTTAAAAATCATTGAAGTTGGATATTTCACAACTAGCTTGTGTTCTTAACGCATGACCATTTTTTCCCTTGCTCTAAATGTTGCTTTTTCAAAACGTGACTATTTATTTGAAAACTACATCTTTTTAGAAAAAACAAAACATTACTCGAACATATAAAGTTAATGTTGTTTTGTCAACAAGTTTTAAAACAATCTGTGGCGCGCTTGTTTAGACGAATCTTTTTAAACTATGGCGTTTTCCCTTGAAAAAGTTTTTTGAATTGATCCTATCTATCAAAAACATCGTTTCGCTCCTCAGAATTTTTGAAAACATCCATTATTAAACTTTTGGACAGGAGACGAGAGCTGCAATGAACTGCAATTATTTAAAATACTAAAATTATTGAAATATTTTTTACTCGATTGCAAAGGTATAATAAATTACCTAGATAATAATTTTAAAACATCAGAAAAACACCTCTAAAAAGTGCCTGAAAAGCTCAAGAACCATTCAGGAACAACTGCTGAGCAGAAATCGGCACTTCAGAAATCCTTTTTCATTATCAATTTCAAGAAGCCATAAAAATTATATATATTTAAAAGTTTTTGGTTTAAGTCGGACAAGAATCCAAAAGTGCCATATCATAATTGTTTTTTTTTCATAAAAATTCAGTTGAAACTTGAAATTTGTCGGGGGAGGAAAACTGAAGTGTCCGAAAAACCATCGTTGTTAGATAGACATCAACAAATCTCATCCCGAAAGACATTACTAACATAGGAATAGTTAATCAGCAACTGATTAAAAGCAGTGGCGGATCCAGAAATTCTAGACTGAGGGGGGGTGAATAATACAAAGAATTTACCAGTGACTCAAGGAGTAGAAGGGTGGCAAGTATAAAGAATGTACCAGATAATTGAAGAAAAGGGGGGTGAAAATTCACCCAATTTCCCCCCCCCCCTGTATTCGCCCCAGAAAAGATAAATATTAGTCAGTGTTATAACCACAGAAAAGTTGCAGTGTGCGCATCTTGGATGTTGATACGCAAACTCCAACTCTTCGGTGCTTATACCGCTGACTAACGTTTATTTTTCATCCATTCCCCATTTCCCATTCCCGAATCCCTATTCCCATTTTAGTAACGTCCAGGCTCGAATGCAGAGCCCAGGACTAGATCCCAGGTCGTAGAGGTTGAAGGCGCGGATGGTATGCACTGTATCTGTCTTGACCCATTGGATTTCTAATGAACGCACTCCAAAAATGTTTATAATTCTCTTAGGATAATCCCACAAAACGTTGGATATAATATCATCTAGATTACTAGAAGAATCTTATTTTTGAGCAATGAAAATTATTATTTATATTTAATTTATACCACTAACGCTTCGTTAACCATACTATTCTAAATGCCGACAAACGGTTTTGTTAATTATTTTTGCCTTTTTTACAACAAAACGATTTTTGCTATAATATTAACAGCTAATATCGATTTAAAAAGAACTAACGCGATTTTAACAAAATCTTATTTACAAAACCAATTCATCCAGATTTAACATCATCGATAAAAAACGACTAAGAAGATCGTCTCCGGACATCTTTTTCAGTCATGAAACAATACCATAGAAACGATGGAAAAGAACTCAAGGACTATCCGAAGTCACCTTAATTTACCAAAACGATTCATTGATTGAAAATGAAAGAAGAAAGATCAAAATTCTATTTCAAAACATCATTCCAAAATTTTAGAGTTCATTTGAATGCTTTGATTTGACTTTAGAATATTTCTGTAATAGTAATTTTTCTTTTAAATTGCTATTAAGCAAATGTTTTTCTCATCTGAAGGCAAAATACCCTTTAGCTAAATAATATTACGAGATCTTCTTCAGTAACAATTGACAACAGATTTGACTAAAATTTACAGTTACATAAAATTATATTAGTTAACAAAATTATAAATATTATCTATCATATCAAATATGACCGAGTATATATTATCCTAATACGTATGACATAGAAAGTATTTACTTCAATAGAAAAAGAAGTGTTGCCTATTTCATTTTTAAAGGTGATGGTGTTCTTAGAATTGCAACAGCGTCATCGAATCCCGCTCGAAAGCCGCTTTCCATGTCCTGCAGGCTCGTTTCTAAACTATGAGTAGTAATTGAATGGGCATGGTGCGCCTGAACGAGCCTCTCCAAACGTGAGATGATCTCGTAGTCTGGAACCGACAAGGTTTCGATATTTAACCCAAGAAGACACGCCAATACTTGTCTGAAGTCCAGCAGCTGTGAAGAGAAACACAAACTTGTCAACTCATTATTACATAGAGTTAACGTCCTTTAAGAGTCAAATGGCCCATGTAACTGACGCTTGTATGTCTTTAGTCAACTTAACTAAATGAGTATGAATGTGCCTGGACAGGACACTAATCCCTCGCAGTTTAAGTCGGAAATATGAATCGAAAAGCTGTTTAGCTTAGGCGGTTTGTTTTGGAACGATCGGTGCATCGCCACTTTCCAACAGGAAAGCTTTTACGGAAATTTTTAAAATTTTCACGAGAACAACACAACATGCAAACGCTGTTTAAAAGCAACATTTTTTGTGTTTTTCGTGAAATTTTTAAATTTCAAGCGAAAGTCAATACGGGAAGTGGAACTTAAGATATGAGTAAAATATTTAATTACAATATCACGAAAACAAATAAAAATAAACAGGCAGTTTATTCCATAGTGAAGAGGCAGCATGATTTTCCTGATAATATTATGAACTTGAATTGGTAAATACTATTTATGTTTTAAACTTTAAAATCTTAGCGCTTTGGTAGCAAGTCTTTTAAACTCCATATAGACCGAATTCATAAATATGGCGGCATTTCGCTTTAAGTCTGGAGCGAACGTGGGAACGAGGCATTTTAGGAAACGGTCAATTAAATTTCATTGACTGTGTCCTAAAATGCCTCAATCCCATGCTCGCCCCAAACTTAATCGGCGTGGTCGCCATATTTATGAATTCGGTCTATATTGAGCTACACTTAAAAAAACAACATATCGCGCATCTCATCCGACTCCACTTCGAGATAAGAAACTCCCAATAACAATTCCGCTTCTCCAACACATTGTGAAAAACGAGTGCCATTGAGAAGGAGAAAATAATTGTCGATGCAACGATGAAACAGTTTTGATTCACCTCAATCTTATGGCGCAACGAGGAGCTTTTGGAATAAATTTAATGAACGAATAAAAATCTTTGTTCATTTGACATGCCTCGCCTTGTCAAACTCATTCCAAGTCAAATTCATGTCTCGCAAAAGATTTTGACATTAACTTATTTATTTAAAAAAAAACATGAAATCATTAAGGCAGATTGCGAACCACGTCAGCAATGCTTCATGGGATTTTCTTATCCTGAATCACCGGGAATCTTCAAGTTTCAGCCACTGACCTGCTTTTCCCTGGTTCTAGACTCTTCCAGTGCTTGTTTTGTCGTAAGCAATTCAGTTGCAACCTGTTGCATGGTAACATCGGATTTCGCTTTATTTTCTCTAGTCTCATACTCTGCAGCATCCAATTCATTCTTGATTTCTTTCAGTTCCAAAACTGTCTTTTGTTTACTCTTGGCAAGTTTGTTAACCGCCTGTTCAAGATCCTCAATTGTCTTGTACTGTTCTAGTGTTTTCACCTGGAGACCGGAAAATACAACGAGATGTCAGTATGTACAGTTGATGCTTTTTCCCAGCTTGGCTGAGATTTCCAAATTTTTCTAAACGTCGGCGTCCGTCTCCGCCGTTGCAGAACGCGCGCTGCTTAATATATAAACTTCGCGCCAAATACGCCGTTCTCGATCTAGTCCACTCACGAAAAAAAACTTCCGTCGTGAAGAAACGCTACGGTACTTTTAAGCTCTTTAATGGATACATGTCTAAAAAATATTAAATACTCAAAACAACTCAGGCAAGATATAAATGAATATAGATGGTAAGGTACTTACGAGTGCGAGAAACAAAATGGTTCATAATGCCACTAACCTTTAACTCGCTCGCTTCCAATAACCTTGATTTTAAATTTGTGACTTGCTGTTTGTATTCCAGCAGGTCTCGTTGAAGTTTCTCGTTGTGTTTTAAAACCTTTTTGAATTTGAACGAGTTATCATCTCGCTCAGCCTCCATTCTCCCTTTATCTTTTACAAGCTCCTCGAGGCCCCCAACTTTCTTACGCAGAAGTCCAATGGTCAGTTCTTTGCTCTCAATTTGTTGCTTTGCCCATTTCACCTTTCGTTGAAGATTGTAGATTGTTGTTTTACGATCATCCAGAGCATCAGCCTGGAAATAAGAAAATAAATTTCTCCATCATGCCCTAGTTCTTTAAACCCAAGGTCTAAGGGAGAAGAATCCGAGCTTGGATAACCAGTTTAACATTAAATATACACTATCAGAGGATAAGCTATAAATCCTTTCGAGCCTAGTGACCCATGGATTCGGTGCTTATCTCTGGACGGGACACTAATCCTTCGCAGGTTCACTCCCATCACACGATGGTACTCATTTACCTACCCTGGAAGGATGGAAAACTAAGTTGGCTTAGGCGGAAAAGAAGCTCAAACAAATATTCGAATCTTGGCAATGTACCTAGATCGAACTGGGGACCATGTGGTTGGAAAGCAGAGATCACTATCAAAGTTCAAAATTAACCTTTAAAAGAGATCGTTGGAGGGACAATGTTTTAGGATTAACTTGTCCAAAGAAAAAGCTGGTCGCCCCCACTTCCCACCCACAAGAGACTAATTATTAACACAGTACATGTCTATTGCATAGATATGAGTGTTTTACTGTAAAATTCGCCACTCGTAGAATTCATATGAAATTACATCCGGGATACGAATGACATATTTTCCATATCCTCACTAGTGAATATATCGCTGAAGTCGTACTTTTACTTTTCCCGTCTTTTCGTCTAATTTTTTTATTTTCGAAACACTCATATCTACGTGATAAAAAAATAGACGTCTTGAACATGTGAAGTTTACCTCCTCGTGGGAAAAAAAGTCACTCGTATAAATTTACCGCATATCAGAATATTCCCTGTCTACATGGGTAAAAATGCACCTATATACTTAGAAACAAATGATTACTATATTTACATGAAATTAAAAAATTGATTGACTAGAATTAAGTCCACCAACCTCTAATTTAATGAGCTGATTAGCACGAGCAAGGATCGCCTCGCCATTCACATCCAACCCAGCATCATCTGCAATCTCGTTAAGTCTCATTGCTCGTGTCAACTTTTCACAAAATGCAACAAACTGAGAAGATAAGTTTATGATCATTAAACATAATTTTAATGAATACAAATTAATTGAATATACCTCTGTGATAGAGATTTTAAATCTGTGACGAAAAATCTCAAAATTGTGCTAAGGGAAATTATGGGATAATCTGACGACAAGGCGACTTGGTTGCTGCTAGATCGATTGATCCTACTGCAGTTAGATATGCGATGCTTTTTTCTTCTCTTTTCAACAAATTCATCCGGAAAACTTTGTACTTTAGAGACTGAGTGTGACTCAGACCCTCCTCTCCTAACCACTACAGCATCACTATCAGAAGCCACTGCATACACGCTAGCAACGTAGCAGAAACACCTAAGTACTTAATCGTTGAGGATAAAGCGGTGATAAACCCTAAGAGCCCAATAATTTCTTCACTTTTAGATATTTCTAACTCTGAGACTTTTACGAGGTTTCGCATAAATGAAATACAGGTACCTAAATGAAATACAGGAACCTAAATAAAATACAGGTACCTAAATGAAATACATGTACCTAAATGAAATACAGGTACCTAAATAAATACAGGTACCTAAATGAAATACAGGTACCTAAATTAAGGAACGGATCAAACCTTTCTCTTATCTTCTTTCAGTTGATCTCGCTCCACATCTGATGTTAAAAGTTCTCCCTCTAATCCATTAACTCGATCAGTGCTCCCCTTTAGCTGCGATTCTGCCTCTGAAGCTCGTTTAAGCGTTGTCATGTGCAAGTTTCGTTGGCTTTCAATCTCCTCACTCAAGTTTCGTATTTGCGTCTTCAAAGACTCTGAATTCTGTTTAACATATCAACAACAAATACTTAATATGTAATTATAACAGTTTGTAAGATGCATATAAATGATCGCTAGTCAAGTTTTAAAAATCTATGTCGTTCAATAAACTCATAAGTTAATTCTTTTTTAAACTACTGTCGGCTGATTCCAGCTTTTATTCGTCAGATTAGACTTAAAAAGAGTTAATACTTCAAAGCAAAGGATTTACAGCTTCTCTTGTGTTTTCCCAACAGCCTGGTTGGCCGCCGTCTGGATTGCCTAATTGATAATATGTCAGTCTATCGTGTGCAAGCCTCGGGTTCGATTCCCGGTTGGACCAACATTCAGGGTCTTAAAATAATTGAGGAGAAAGTGCTGTCTTTGCTCTAAAATCTGTAAATGGTCAGACTTTCACGTCTTCTCGGATAAGGACATTAAACCGTAGGCCCTCGAAGACTTCTGTGATTATGTGTGTATCTATTTGTTATGTGAAGGTCTCCGTCCACCCGAGATTGGAAATGTGGCCGGCTAGAAAAGACTTGACACCAGAATAAAATTATTTGTTTATTTATTTAATTATTTATCTCATTTTAAACCTATGAAAAAGTATGTTTATTGCTGTTATGTATAAAACAACACCTAACTAATCACAGTTATTTCACTATAAAAAATGCGCGCAGAGTATCTCTGAAAACGTTTTTATGAAGAAAATTTTATAATGTTTTATATAGGCTGGAAAGTGGCACAATTATAACTAAATGAATGCGCGCAGTGCTTTGATAATACATTTTGTTTAATTTATATACTCGTGCACTGACGAGTCCTCAAAGGACGAAACAGTTCTGTCAGCAGATTGTGTTTATTTGACTACATGTGGATCTTGGATACATGCTTTGCATTCACTGTACGAAAACCAAGGTTTCAGAGAAAATAGAGCAACAAAAAAGTTGTAAAACTTGACTAAATATGCTATATTAAATACACTTTTAAGAACAAAAATCAACGCAAATATCTAACGTTTCGAAGTCATCCTGACTTCACTTTCAAGGGTCTTATTCAAGTTGAAATTTAAGGTCTTATTTTAACATAAAGTACAACAGAACAAGTATACTTTTTATGTTTTAAAACAATACCTTGTGTCATGATATGTCCCAAAGACTGGGGATCCTGTGTATGAAGACCGCTGACCAGAGTGTTAGTGTAAAAGAGTTAAGATGGCGGACATATTAGAAGTAGTTTTTGTTGTGTTAGTTATCCGCGTGTAGCTTTGTGTTATCCAGCCATCGATCATTTTACACCTTGTATTTTAACTTGAATAAATCCTTGAATAGTGAAGTCAGCATGACCTCTGTTAATCAGAATTTTAAATACACCTTACAATACTAAATCTAGAACAAAACCCGATAGAAAAGATTTTTATGAAATATCGTAAAATCATGTTTCTTACCAGTTTTAATTGTTGAAAACGCCTCAATAATTCGTTAATCTTTGAAATTATTTGGTCCTCCTGTGACTCCACAGGTTCCCCAACGTTTGACAACAGCTGGGAAATGTGACGCCGAAAGTTCTGAAGTTGTGCTTGGGAGGTCTGTCCCGTGTAATGGCTGCTTTGAAGATCGCTTTCGAGAGAGTTAAGTCTGTGGATTAAATAACGAAAAGCGAGCTAAGTCTGGTGGATTAATAAAAGAAAAGAGTGTATCATTCTTTTAGTTCCATTTTCAAAAGCCAATCGTGGTTGAAGCAGTCACATGATATCAGATCTAAACGTCATTTCTGGCGTGTTTTTAAATAGATAATTATGCGTGACCTTATTTTACACCAAAGATTTTCAATCTCTATGATTACAAGGTAACAATAAAGCTTCTCTCTTTTCCGAGTCCAGTGACACATTGGAGCTATCGCTTATAATATCTCTCCATAGTCTGTAAAGTACGAAAAAGTGTCAATCATACAATTTACTTCACTGAGCTTAAAGAATATTTCTTCACGACGGGAGTCAATTTTCCGAGAGTAGACTGGATTGAGAACGGCGTTTTTGGCGCCATTTTTTAACTTAAGCAGCGCGCGCGCTACCACGACACATGCACGCTGGGTAAAAAGGCGCGAAAACGAACTCTGAAGAGCTCAGACATAAACTGGTTGCACGTGTACAGCAAGAACCTGGAGCAAACGTCAATGTTTAAAAGGTAATTTTAAGTTAATAATTTACTTTATTAAAAGACTTGTTGTCAATTTTTTGGAGCTTGAAGATAAACTTCGAAGATCTGATAGACCAACACAGACACAAAAAGCGGTTTGATCAGGTACGCAACATATCTTGACAGTTATTAAGTTCCGATTGCACTCCGTGACATCAAGAACGTCTGTTGCTCAAGCTCTCAATTATATCGGCCAAACATGGCAATGACCACTGAAAGCGAAATTAGAGACCTTTAGATCCGACGACAAAGATATTATTTCAATATATACACACGGCCTTTTCCAGCAAACTCGTTGTGGTGAGGACAACTTCTGTATGAAATCTTGTTCTCTCCACAACGAGTTTGCTTAAAAAAGTGTGTGCACCTGAGATTTGCACTCGTCCTCGAATCTAAAAGATTCTAATGTATATATGTCGTGGTTAAGATTAAAATTTTTAAACCAGCTTTAACTTTTTAAACTAGTTTAAATTTTTCAAGCTTGTTTAAATTTTTTAAAACTGGTTTAATTTTTGCATATTGGGTTTTATGAGCAGTCATAAAAAAGGCTTTTATATTTTGATTTGAGAGTGTCAAAGAATTTACTGGGACATTCCTCACATCCGGGCTCTTACTACCCCACTCACCAACCCACCCATAACTTTCTATTTACCTCAGTCTTTTTTTTAACTTCTATTTTTCTTCTTCTATTATTTTTTCCTTGTTTTTCTTGTTCTTACCATCTTATACCTCAACATTATTTCCTTTTTCTTTTTTTAATTTGAAATAGTCGAAGAAATGAATTACTGACTTTTGGATTTGTTTAGATCTGTAGTTCTACTTTATCCCCACTTGACCACACAAGCAACCGTTTCTTGTATAACCGTTTTTATAGGTATAACTAGTTATTGGTCAGAGACAGATATATGAGAATAATAAACTGGGTCCAGCTCTACAAAACTCATATTAACTTAATCCTGGATTAGGACAAAATTAAGAAACCCATTTTTTGAAAAGTAAAGCTTTGTGATATGCTTGCAAAATCCTGCCCGTTTTTACCAATAAAAAAAATTTATTAAGTCCGACATTCCAGCTCAAAGCAAGCTATCGAGGATAGCAAACAGAAACATGGATTAAAAAAAATTAACCCTGGTTAACACTAATCGGGTTTTAAGCAACCAGGTCCTGGTTTGAAAAAAACTAACTGGTTTGCAAAAAGCAAACTGGTCTAATGTATAAGTAAAAAAACAAGCTAGTTTGAAAAAAATAAACTGGTGTAAAAAAAGTAACTAGTCTGAAAAAAATTTGAACCAAAAAAAATTTTAAACCACAACATATAAATTTAACAAGAGCTTAGCAAACTCTAATTCATAGCCTGATGAAGACTTGTAGGTTGGGTTGCAGTTCAAACAGAATACAATGTTTCGATCAATCCATGTAACAGAATTCGGAATCCAGTAAAATATGATTTTTGGAATCTGAAATCCACAATGATATAATCTGAAATTCACAATGATGGAATCATTTATGATGGAATCTGCAATGCACAATGATGGAATTTGAGATTCACAATGGAGTCTGCAATCCACAATGACAGAATGCAAAATACACAATGATGGAATCCAAAATCCATTACAGTGCAGTCCACTACAGTATATATGCAGTCTTTTCAACAAGACATTTTGAGAAATATAATTTATTGTCTATATATTCATTATATTCCCACAACAAGTATTTTTTAATTTTAATCTCTGGTTAATGCAGCATCATATACCTTGACATTTTATCATCCAATTCTTTCTTTGTATGTCCCCATGCCTCCTGGCTAGAAGCCAGTTGCACTTTGAGTTTTTCAACCTCAACCTCAGATTCCCTTACTTTCTGCTCTAAGAGATCCCTCTCCTGCCTAACGGCATCAACTGCTTGTTGACTTTGTTCTGTGGCTTTCTTTTCAGTGCCTACCTCAGCAACCAATCGCATAATAGTTTCTCTATTGGAAAAACCAATTTAAACAAGTTGTAAAATAATTATAATTGTAGTTTAATAATTTACTGTAAGTTTCTTAAATGAAGACATGAGGTCAGCTTGTAAAATATATTTATTAAGCTGTTTCAAATTTTACATGTATAAACTTCTCTTTCTATGGGGGCAAAGTTGTGCTAGTGCTTTCTGATTTCTGTAGTGTTAAGCAGATGAGAATACTTTGACTCGACCCACTAGCACCTGGATGGGATATTAATCCATGCATCACAGATCCAGGGTTCTCAGTAGAAGCCGGCGACCAGCGAATTCGGCCGCCTGTCAAAATGAAAGTAGCCGCCTGCGCTAGCAATGTTTAGCTGCAAGTCAAGGTTTAGCAGGCAAGGTTTAGCCACCTGTAACTACTTCTTGGCCGTCTGATCAAAAAACTACTTAGAACCTTGCAGATCTATGCTGGTACTTAATATTTACCTTCCCTAGAAGGATGGATATCCAAGGATATTTTTAAGTCATCATCCACCATACTCCACAAGGAGTATACCCTAGGGTATTAAATCAATTTCATGAATTTCATTGTTTCTTATTGTATATATATTAATTGTGACTTTCTTGCTTAATTTTTAACTTGATGAC
>JAOBRB020006626.1:0-26585 GCA_027575285.2 Zoanthus pulchellus | reverse complement strand
TGTTTACATAACCTGATGTAAACACTTGGGAGGTTGGGAGAACACTCAATAAGCTGGAAACCACTCCGCTTCGCGTCATGGTTTCCTACGCTTATCTTGTGTTCTCCCAACCTCCCAAGTGTTTACATCAGGTTATGTAAACACGGAAACCATTTTATATTTCTTAAATAACAAGGCCTTATGCTCCTTAATGTTTTAACAACAATAAAACAAAGTTTTTGAGATGTTATGGAAAACCTACAAATCTTGAAGGTATGACTCATTATGAGATAATCAGAATCCTCAAACAATAGAAGGCTCAAATGTTGTAATTACGCATCTTGTGACGAAGTTCAAGTTTAGCTGAGTGTACAACACAATTTCCTTGCCATGACAATGGACTAGTACCTATATCAACAAACAACAGCATTTTCACTAGTAATCTGTCTGTCTTTGTGTGCATGTACAAAGATTAACATTAAGACAGGGACTTTTCAAAATGCCTGGTCGCAATTGATATCATGGTTTGTCTCAGTTATAAATAATCTAATGAATGGTTAAGTAGAACTCACCTTTAACCCTTTCAGTCCCAGTTGAGTTATTAAGTTCACCAACTTGAGCTCATACTATTCATTGAACGAGTTTGAAACGAGTTTGAGAGAATTTATCTTTAATCTTCAGTAGTTCGCTTTGTTTCATTGATTCTCATTTTCTCACCACCAAATGTATCATATTGTATTAGTTATGTAAGGAGAAGTTGAGTGTTGATAACTGACTGGGAGTGAGAGGGTTAAATAACTTTACACAATGATAGCTCTAAATGGCAGACAGTTCACCACTATGTCTCTGAAAGTGTAATTGCAATGAAGCTCGTTCTACGAATGTTTTATCACAGTGAATAATCACAAAGATGTATTTTTTCTTCTGGGTTGACAATTTTTCTCATGCATTCTCCAACTCGAGGGAAATGCAAACTGTTTGCCACAGTACTTACAATGTTGTTTTATTCCAGAATGTGCAAGTTGATGATCTTTCAAGCTGCAAGCTCGTTTGAACGCTTTTGAACATTTCTCACAGAAAAATGGTTTTTTATCAAAATGTGATGGCAAATGTTGTTTCAGTTCATGTTGATATTGAAATGATTTCTCACAATGGTTGCAATGGTGAGGTTTTTCTGTCTGTTCGCCAGTATGTATCCGCAAGTGCTTTTGCAAC
Organism: Zoanthus pulchellus; assembly: GCA_027575285.2. Lineage (NCBI taxonomy): Eukaryota > Metazoa > Cnidaria > Anthozoa > Zoantharia > Zoanthidae > Zoanthus > Zoanthus pulchellus. Next base: position 25,391 of record JAOBRB020006626.1, on the reverse strand, counting down.
TGAATGCGCTCTCTGAATGCTTTTTCACAATGCACACAACTATACGGTCTTTCTCCAGTATGAATTCTCACATGCCGCGTCAAATCAGAAGCATAAGTAAACTGTTTACTGCAGTAACTACAATGATGTTTTTTTACTTCAGAATGTATGAGTTGATGTTCTTTTAAGGTCTTAACTTGCTTGAATGTTTTGGAACATTTCTCACAGTTAAAAGGTCTTTCATCTGAGTGAGTTTTCAAATGCATTCTCAATCCTTTTGGAAACTGAAAGGATTTGTCACACTGGTCACACTGGTAAGGTTTTTCAACAGGTTCAACATAATGTATTTGCAAGTGTTTCTGCAAATGACTACGTTCTTTGAACCTTTCATCACAGCTCTTACAACAATATGGTGTTTCTTTCGTGTGAATTCTCATATGCTGTTTCAAGGAATTAGCATACGTATATGTTTTGCTACACCAGCTACAATGATGTTCTTTTATTCCAGAATGTGAGATTTGATGTTCTTTCAAGTTTGAAGACCGCTTGAATGTTTTTGGACATTTTTCACACTTGAATGGCTTTTCATCTGAGTGGGTTACCAAATGCCGTAACAAGCCATGACGAACCTGAAATGATTTCTTACACTTGTCACACTGGTACGGTTTTTCAGCTGTGTGACCTAAAATATGTCTTTTTAAGCCACTAGGTGATTTGAGACACTTGCCACATTCGTCACAGCAAAAAACTTTATCAACGTAGTCAGCCAAAGAGAACAGATCTTGTTTCTCAGGGCTTACAGGTTTAATTGCAATGCCTTCAATTTTAGGAATTTGTTTCAATTTATCCACATCATTTAACACAGAGCTTGTTTCAGTGCCATAAGTTTTATCTTGTCCATCTGACTGGAAATGTGGACTGCTAGCATCCTTTTCAAAAAGACTTTGAGTGCTAGATGATTCTTTACTCTGTAACACATTCATTTTTGGACTCAATCTCTACCTGAAGATCAGAATTATTGCAATTAAAACTATAATTAACCCTTTCAGTCCCAGTTGAATAATTAAGTTCTCCCAACTTGATCCCATCCTTTTCATTGAACAAGTTGAAGAGAATTTCACTTTTAATCTTCAGTAGTGATTTTTGTTTGATCAATTCTAATTTTTTCACTACCAAATGTTTTATTTTGTATTGTATTGTAATTTTGTTATGTAAAGAGAATTTGAGTGTTGATAACTGATAGGGGTAAAGAACCTACAATTAGACCAGACCAACTTGTGGTTCATTTTTTCGGTTCAAACTGGTTTTATTTCTATTTGGATACAGTAGATTTTTTTTTCTCAAACCAGTTAATTATTCTTCTCATATCAGTCTGAGATTACATCTAGAAAAACTGTGTGGTCAAGTGGAGATCAATGACAAGTACTCTTAAGATCTGAATAATAGCATAGTCCAGAATTATAGTATGGAGTGGAAAAATCTATTTATAAGTAAATAATAGTATAGTATAGAGAGGGAAAATACCTAAATAGTAATAATAGTGTGTAGAATGGTTTAACAGTAATGAGTGCCTGGGCACTAGTTCCCAGTTTGCCGCTCCACATTTCTAGTGAAATTCAACATGGCGAAAATCATCGAGACTTTGCCGCTTTCAATCACGTTTGAAATAGGGATTTCATCAACTGCTACAAACAACACAGTTGTCTCGGCTTTATGAAAACGGAATGGCTTTAAACATAATAAAAGTAAATGTAGAGAAAATTGTCTCAGCCTGAGATATCCCTAACCCACAGATATCTCACCTCAAGTGGAAAGGCCCTAAAAAAGACAAGTTTTAATAATTATAACTAATATCATTGGCATATGATGATAAAAGCACCAAGAAAATTAAGCTACCGAAGATGGCATTATGACAATGTCGAAACATGTCTAGAACAAAAAATATATTCGTAGGCTAAAGTAGAGAATACCCGTCCACACAAAATATGTTATAAAAATGCTGCTACCGCAGTCCCGCAGTCCAAGATAACAAACAAGTCATACCACAGGTTTTCCAAAACTACAGTTTCGCCATTACTGTGGGACTACGGGACTGCGGGAGCACTAAGTTACATAGCTTATGTCATTGATTCACTGTGGGACTACGGGACTGCGGGAGCACTAAGTTACATAGCTTACGTCATTGATTCACTGTGGGACTACGGGACTGCAGGAGCAGTAAGTTACATAGCTTAAGTCATTTATTCACTGTGGGACTACGGGACTGCGGTATTCATACTTGCATCATTCTCAAAAGATTAAAGTATCCCTATCTAACCATAAATCATTGCGCTCACCTCTGGACTGTGCAGCTAGGGTTAGGGTTATCTACCCATAAATCATTGCGCTCACTTCGGGACTGCGGAGTACGGGCCATGCCCTTTTAAGCAGAATAAATGTGGACAGGTATAGAGTACCGAAGTCATGACGTCACAAAACGTTTATTTGTGAAATCACTAATTTGGTTGTAGTATTCGGATAGATCAAGAAAAAAAACGCCTCTATACCAAAATTTAGCATTTTTTCACTCATCAGGGATGAGATATTACCACAGTTATGCTTCAATGACTCCATACAAATCCTTATCAAATTACCTTGGATCATAACTTTATGATCCAAGCCATTTTTAGAAGGATTTGTATGAAGTCACCGGAGCATAACTGTGGTAATATCTTGCCGACAATTTCCACCAACATTCTGATTTTTTGCAAGGATACATTTTTAGTCTTGATCTCTCGAATGATTTTGACAAATCTCGCCAGTTCAGAAATTTTAATTTTTGTGACGTCACACTTCGCCACTCTATTCGCTCGCTAAATTTCGGAATACCCGGCCATGGCAAACGACGTTTTGGGTAAAAAAATTTGAGGCAGGTTTCACTTTACTTTGGGAGGAAAATGAAAAGCTTTAAAAGGTCTTAGCACTGGTAATATTTTCTAGAAATCAAGTAAAATTGTAGCGGTTATAATTGTGAAAAGATAATTTTAAAAAAGTCTTCTGAATTCATTCATATCTTGTTACATCTTGTTAGGAAACCCTGGTTACAATCAAGATTTTAACGTTTATAATATATTTTTAGAATTGAACGATAAATAAACTATACGTAAAAATCTTTCTACGATTCTTACCTAGCATTTGCGGCGTTTTCTTTAAAGACTTTTCATATATCACACGCTGTAAATTTGAAGGATCAAGAATATATGACAGCAGACTGAATACAACGCAAAGCCTGCTGCATGACGCCATCATGCTCTTTATCAGCGGATTTGCCCATGAAAATATGCACCGAGTTAGTAATATTTAAAAATTCAATCTTGCTTTAGTTGTTGACAATCTGTAAGCTACACATATTTTCGTGATATAAATTTTTTTAAAAAAATGTTAAGCAATCATTGATCAGTTGTTCAGTCTAATACCCGCCCATGGATGTGAGATATACGGGTACGCGCCTCCCAGTGTATTGTTTTGGCTCTGGGATAGGGCATCAAATTTAAACAATCATAGGTCTGAGATAGGGCGAGGGCAAGACCAAGGGTTTTGAGCACAGGGCGACACTACCCTACTCTAATAGAATATGTACCTCCTCCGGTGTAGAAACGGAGCGGAAAACAATTGTATTAAACTTTACGCAATTTTTGTACATATTCTGACGGCTGCTGAATAAGGGGTAAATGTTTTGCCATTCATCTTTTTTTTTAATTCTGTTCAGATAAGTTTTGATCAGTGAAATATCCTGGGTATATAAGGCCTCGAGGATGCTGAGCGAACTCAGACCTGTACGCATGGGAGTGCACTGGGTGTGCACAAACACATTCCTCCCCCATCCCCCTTCACAACGGTAGTAAAGGCTTACAATTTTAACTCGATTGTAAAAGTAATGAATAAAACAACAAAGTTCTTCTTCTGCTTCCTCTAAGCATTAAGCTGTGTATTTGACGTACTGTATTAAAACACGACGGGCATTTGAGAACACTCAACAAATGTAGAACACGAGCCACAGGCTCCTCATGTGTTGGAGGGTTTGTCACAACATTTATTTAGCACCTCTCCCAACCCATCCTCCCCCCCCCCCCCACCCCTTCCCCGAGCAAAATTCCTCGTACGGGTTTGGGACTGGTAAACGTATCAGCCATGACGCCATCATGTCTCTAGCCAGCGGTTACACCCATGAAACTACTTTTCAAAATGGTCGAGTGTTTATAGTTGCACTGTAAACTTTTGCATGGAAACGCTTGATGGACGACGATTATATTGACGGTAATAGAAAAATTCATTGACAGAATAATACCATTTCTTCTATTTAGACTGATAATTGTTAAATATAGCTTTCAGAGACACCAGATCACCACAGAAGTTTGTGCCATGTTTGCAGTGCGGACGAACTTTCAATCCCGATTCTCTGGTACGTTAATAAAGATTTATGTTTTGCGTGTTTAAATTAGGTGTGCTGTGTCAGCGATTGAGGTAATGAAAATAATTATTAAATAACACTAATATGTTTAGAATGAAGAGGTAAACTTCTAATTTTGTACGGCATTTAACGATTTGTAAACAAATAATATTTATTTAGGAACTTTCAGCTTAAATTTGGTAGCTATCAATTGAATTAACTCAGTTTGTTACGAAAGAAGATGTTGTTCAAAAAATATTTATTAACGATATTAAATTCAGAATTTTTGAAGAAATAAACTAGATTTAGAGTTCGAATTATATTACTTTAAGTTGAAATTACTATTTTGGTGTTGATGTATGCAATAATCTTGAAATTTAAAAGTAGCTAGACTTCGTGACCGTGTGTTCCCTGAAAATAAGAACTCTTAATTAAGTTATCGATCTGAGAGATAAGATCCTTTGAAGCCTCTTTTTAAATGCCCTTTTATTATTTTTGATTTTATGAAAATGTTTTCCTTGCCATTACAATTATATCCAGAGTAATTAGACACTGAAACCGAAGAATATCTAATCCAAATCTATATTATTACACAGAGCCGTCATGTGAAAATATGCCAGGCCATAAAGAAGAGGAAGCCATTTGACACTAGTAGGAAAAGGTTGCAAGCCATAGCAACAGAAGCTGGTGTGTCTGTAAATGAACTCACAAAGTCATCTAAACAGGACTTTTCAAGAAATCCTATTCGTCCAAAAAAGGTGATAATGATAATATTAGTTTTTGAAAAATGATAAAATTCTATTACTCTATATTCAAGTTTTCAGGGCTGGAAATTGTGCCTATATGGGTCGCTTTTGCGACCAAATGTTTTGCTTTTGCGACTAGAAATTGTCAGTTAGTCGAAGTTTTGCGACCTACCTTTGATGTCCAGGTCATTAAAACAACAGAAAAATGTTCCATTTTAAGTGTTTTGATTTTATTTGGTCATATGTCGTACACCAAGATCGATTTTCCTCAAAATTTTTGCACCAACTAAATACTTCCTTTGCATCGCCAATGGGTGCCATTACAGCGGTTTCCTTGGGTATAGTAGCGCGGGCGCAATGTTGTTGTTAAATCTCGTTTCTTATGTCAGATGCTTTAGATTTATAGAAAACATCTGAAAACTGGAAAGACACTGCAAATCAAGGGTGGCTGCATTTTAATTGAAATTTGATTTAAAAGAGACTTTATTCACGGTTGAGATGGCTCACGAGCAGCCCTTTGATTTAGTATTAAGCAAGGAGAGAAACATCTCCGCGTGACTTGCGCTACAAAAATTGCAGTGAAAATCACCGAGTGTTGATGGGTCTATTTCAAATGTTGATTTCCTGGGTTTTTTTTATGACTAGAATTTGAAAAAATGTGACTAAAATTTTGAAACTAGTCGCAAATTTTCGACTAGACTTTTTTTTTTAATTTCCAGCCCTGGTTTTTTCAGCCTTTAAGCAACAAGACTTAAGAAAAACATTTCATCCCCTTGCTAGCAACATCATTAGGTTAACTAACTTAAAAATCTATATTTCACTGATAATAAGTATGGAAAAACCTTTCCACCAGTTGCAGTTTAAAGTCATAACCAAGAATTTCGGTTGTTGGAGAAATTGCTACCAAAGTGGAGTAATCCAGCCAGTCCTGTTTACAGGAATAAACCCAGGTTAAATTTTGATTGATTGATAATGTATTGTCAGTGTGAAACTAGAAATCAAAGAGATTTTCAAAATGATAAAAATGATATTATGTGTATCATATATATGTATCCCCAAAAAAATATAAAATTGGTTTGTTTTGGAACTTAATCTAATCATCATCACCAATGCAGTTTTGATCCGGTTTTATCCCCGTAAATGAGGGTGGCTTGATTTACCCCACTCTACCAGCAATCTCTCCCACTCCCACTCTCCATCTCTCTCGATTCACTGCATCCACCTTCTTCAGACCAACACTCCTACTCTCCTTCTCCACCTGCGATCTCCATGTCTTCCTCGGTCGTCCTTGCTTCCTCTTTCCCTTCACTTCAAACTCCAGTGCCTTCTTCAAGGCATGCCCATCAATTATGTTTGATTAAAATCACTTTTTACTAAAAGACCTGTTTTTCTTCTGTTTTCATCAGCAAAATTGGAGGGCACAACATGAAGAATTCATTTCAACAATACGGGCAGCAAGAGGTGTAACTGCTGCACAAAGGACTGGAGCTGAGTTGCCTCCACCCCCTCCCCCTGCAGCAAATCCTGACTATGTTCAGTGCCCTCACTGTTTGCGTCGATTCAATCAGTATGCAACTGAAAGACATATGCCATTTTGCAAAGAGCAGAAAAGTCGTATCAGTAGAGCTCCGCCCTCAAACAATGCTTCAACAAGTCTTGCCAAACGAACCCAGGTTTGTTTGAATAAAGAACAATTGTTATAAAATTTGGAAACCATTGCAGTGGAAAATGGAATTAACTTACTGTAATGGAATAACAGATTACTTTACACGGGGTGACAATTTTTTATTACTTGCCTTGTAGTACCGACCTCCTCTACCCAACAAGAGGGCAATGTCTGGCAGCAGTTCAGCAGGGTCATCAGCCAGGTCCCGGCTGTCAGACTACAGGGCAGAAAACTACCAAGCACTACCAAAGGCTTTAGGTATATTGAAGGGTTTGAACTGGTTTTTTTTATCAGGGCTCGACACAAACTTTTTAACTTATAAGTGATGTGCAAGTGTAAATTCTGATGCTACTAGCTAAACATTCACTTGATAATGACTGCATGGTTGAAAACGTTTTAGAAACATTTTATAACAATTTTCACCTTTATCTAATTCATTGTTACATTATGACAGTTTTAAATGATTAATTCACTCTTTGGGTACTTTCAATACCCATCAGCCAGTGAGTACAATGATTTAAACTCTTTTGTTGAATTACGACAACTATGAGGAAGAGAGGAGGAAGGCTTTTAAAAACATCAAATCTAAGTAAGAGGCTTATAGAAAAATCAAATTTTTGGTTTTTAGGTGGTGGATCTCTGGAAAAAATCACCACACCTTCACCAAAGTCCCATAGACGAACCCAGCATTCTGACGTGAATGACAGTCATAAATTACGTGGAATTAAGAAGATGTCATCTCCACCAATTTTGTCTCGCCGCCAACTCAGTCAAGAATTTAATGGTCAGTCAGTTGCAATTTGTTGGCATTGTTGGCCAGGGTGTTGGTCCTTAAAACTTTGATTAAATTACTATTCCTGGATTAAAGCAAAATTCAAAGAATATTATTTTAATTCATAATATTGTGATGTTAGGGGTATTACTTCTTGTAGAGGACACAGAATTAAATAAGGTTTATGATTGGCTGAAATAAAGTTCGAGTAAACTTTATCTTTCTTTTGATTGGCTAAAAAATCTGTGTCATAGAAACTGGTGAATAGCAAAGATTGTTGTACGTGAGCTGGAATGTTTTAAAATCTTAATCACGTACAAAATCAATTTCAATTTCCAATTCACACATATAAATCGAGGCACCTTAAAGTGATCAGAAAGCTGTTTTGTAATAAGCCATTTCTGATTTCTCTTGTTCCTCTGTTTGAAAGAGAGTATAATTGCTTTGCATGAAAATGAAACGGAAAAATTCATTTTCATTTGACAGGTTTCACACTTAAGCCCCGCGCAAACGGTTTCAACATTTACTTCAACATCCATTCAATTTTATCGAACAACAATGTTGAAACTGTTTGCCACCCCCATTTAACATGTTGAAACATGTTGAAACGAAGTCGAAACGAAGTCGAAAAAGTTTAAAAGGGTTTAAACTTTGCTTCAGCATTCTTTCGATTTTTCTTTAATTTGTTCTTGAAAATGTTGATGGTTGTTGAAATCGTTTGCGCAGGGCTTTCAACATTATCCAATACGCGCATGCGCAGTTTCTCTGTTTGCCGACACGCGGTTACCAAGCAGTTACTAAGAAACAGAAAATTTTGGCAAACATGGCGTCGAATAGTGAGTTGGATCACAGGTAGCCCAAGCTCCTGATACGAACAGCACTAGTTTGCCTATGTTAGTATCGATTTACAGTAAATATATAGGATTTTATATGGACTTAATAAAACATTAATTTCTTACCTTAAATCGCAATAAAATACATTGAAACTTCAATGGCGTGTTTAGTAATCCCCATAATATACCGTGGCTGATTTTAAGTGAGTTTTGTTTAGTTGAACTTGAATTTCCCCCTCCAGTCATAAGAGACTGGAGGGGGAAACTATTTGAATAATTTCAGATAGTTTTTAGAATGTCAACGGAAAGAATCCTCAAGGCTCAAGAAAAAAAAAACAGCGAAACCAGAAAATCAATGACGATGATGATGATGATAATAATAATAAAAAAGTAATTTTATTAAAATACTTGAATGGCAAAATTGATATTGAATCATTGTGGTGTACTGGTTGCTTTCTTTATGTATGGAAAACTACTGAAAAACTCTTGGTATTTTATAATTCTGTTATATATTCGAGTAAATAGAGTTTCTCGTATGAGTATTTAGCAGAAGTGATAGAAGTATAAGTAATCGGATTGTGGCGAGTTCACAAAAAGCGCGCCTTGAGCTCCTGAGCTGTTGTTATTTCCTGAGTTTATTGTAAATAAACTACGTTGTTGTTTTGGAATCCCGTTGTCTTCGAGTTGTGCACTCAAAAAAAGATCAAGAATACAACAACTGTATTTTTTCTCAAAATTCAAAAACATTTAATTTTTCATTTTTTTGAAGCAGTAAAAAAGCTGATCAAATTCAACTTCAAGTAGGGAAATTCCTTTCCCGTCAAAATCAGCCAAATGTGGACCGGAAATTTCGTAAGATTCATTAGCATGAAATGGGTCACCGCTGATATCTTGCAGGCTCACCTTCCCTCTACGCCCGGGGAAAATTGATTCCCATTTTCCTCCCTCTGCAAATTCGACTTTTACACAATTAGCCTCTGGCTAGGAAGAATGGGGAATCATTTTGATTTATATTTATTCATGTTACCAAAGGGATGTATCTAAAATAGAAGATATAATAAGCAAAGAGAAGTTTTAATTTCGTCTTTTGAGGAAATGACGAAACTACAGAGAGACACTGTGTGTCAGTGTAAATCATTTTTGAGACTTGCAGTTGGCACTAATATAAAATATTGTTTTTTTAAAAAATCTTAATTGTAAACGCAAGATATCAACAATGCCAACTCCGTAAGAAAATAATTGTAACAGTTTTTAATGCGATTTGGTTTTGCTGCAATTATAGTTGCTGCAAAAACCATTTCAAAAAAGTTTTAAAAGACGAAACGTATACACTCCAATATAACGATATTTTCGGTGATGTTACGGTAATATCGCTGTATCGATAGCTTCGAAAGAACGATACCCCGGCGTTACTGCTCCCTCGGTTATTTAACAATTATTCCAAGAGCGCGCGTTGGATATGCAGGCATGTTGGCCACCTTGTGACAATATTTAGAGGGAAAATTAAAAATTTTTCCCCTAAAAAGTAGGGATTTTTAGGGATAAATTGTTAAAAAGTAGGGCTATTTTAGCTGGCTTTTTATTTAGGAAAGAATGAATAATTCAACCTACCTTTCTACCACTGTTATCCAAACAGAAAGATACTTACTCAAATGAAATACTGGTCTTAGACAGGAAAGGGATCATGCACATCGCGTCTTGAAAATGCTTAGCATGGATCTAACATCATTGAAATTTGAAACCACTGGCACCACAGTCAACACTGGACAACAACACCAGAAAGAAACTTGCAGTTTGACTACGTAGGGCAAATGTAGAACCCACGCCAAGCACTTTCAATGACATCTATCGCGCTCAACCATCATAGAAAGGAAAAAAGTAGTAACTCTTAGGGAAAAATCGAAAAAATACTGAAAAAGTAGGGTTTTTTAGGGCAAGTGAAAATATTTAGGGATTTTTAGGAAATTTAGGGCCAGCAACATGCCTGGATATGAGATGGTAAATAGCCAACGAGGTGCGTAGCGTCGAGTTGGCTATAATCATCTCATATCCAACAAGCGCGAATGGAATAATTGTTTTATTAAAAATTTCACGAGTTTTCCAATCTTGTCGATTTTTTTGTTAGTTTCCATATATGGTCATTCGGTATATGAGCTGATAACCGAGATTGAGTGAACCAATCAGAACGCTAGAAACGCAATATTCGAGGTTGAAAATTTAATAAATCGATGTATATATCGGGGTTCCACTGTACATTTGCTTGCGCAAAACTATTAGTCAGCGGTAAATGCCTAAGTACGCTTTTGTGTTAAACTATATGAAGTAGAAGGCTCTTACAACACCAAACCCATCCAATATGGCGACATACGTGCCAACTAGATATCTTTCGTTTTTCGCCCGTACTTCACTGTTAACTGTTAGACAGTCCCTCTGTGGGAGGCATGATCCCAACTTAAAGAAAAAAAAGAAACAAGATAAGGACACAAAAAGGCGGAAACTACCTAAGCTGGTTCGAAAAATAGCAGACATTGTACCGCCTACTGACCCAGAATCCATTCGCAATCCAATTTTGTTAGAGGCCGAAAGACGGCGGACGACTTCCCAGATTCCTTCGGCTGAACAAGAAAAAAGAACTCTTCTGTTAAAGGAATGGTCAAGATTTAAAATGCAGCAACACAAAGAAGAACTTCAACGCTTACAAGAAATGATAAGATTACGCGAAGTGGCCTTGAAGGAGTTGAAAAAATCATCTTTGTATTTGTACCAAGAAGCAATCAAAGTAGACAAAAGCTTATTTCCCTTTGAGTTTACGGGGCCAACAGAGACTCCTTCAGTTCCCAACTATTCCGCACCCGATATGGAAGATAAGTAAGCTTGGCTAAATTGGAGGCTTATTGTGTGACGTTGCATCATTTGGTGGGAGAATTCCACCTTAGAGTGGTAAAGATGGAGTCCCCAATTAGCAGGCCTTTGGCCAGCTAGAAAAACGCAACCCCTAACTAAAGTCTTTATTATTAATATTTATTATTATTAATCAGTGCTAAAAAGTTACCAGTGAGGCTTATTTTAGAGGAGATTTACCAGTTATTAAAGTAACTGGAACATGTGTGGGAGAGTATTAAAACTACCACTGCAATTAGCAAACCAAATAACAGCAACTCTTTTTTTATTATTTATACATATTATTATTCTCTAGTGGAAAAGATTTCATCAAATGTTGGGCCTAATTAACAATAATTGAACCTGTAGCCCGAAAGGGCTATTGAAACCATGGCCCTTGAGGTGAAGGGTCTAATTGTTTTAGTATCACCCAACTAGTTGGACAGAAAAAACAATAATAAAGTTAGCAAATGCAAGTTGAAGAAAGATTCATTTGGGAATAAAATGAAAGAAAGCGTGTGAATTTCACTACTCAATGTCTATTACTAATAGTCCTCAAGTAGCGTAGCCAATTAAAATGCAGGATTTGCATTAGTCCACTAGTTGGGTGATACTAATTCTAAATAGTTAACTGCAAAATAAATTTACAACTTTTGAACAGTAAATAATTATTATTGTTTGCAAAACAGATGTTGTAAGCTTGGGTTTCAAGAGAGTAGAGCTGCTATCTTTGTTTTTTTGGTGGTTTAAAGGTTGTTGTTGGGTGATCCTCAAAGTCATCTTTACTGTGACCCTCCCTGAGATGAACAAACAACAAAAATTAGCATATCGAGTTACTCAATCTGGAATACAAATTATAAGTATTAATACTGAAATTGTTAATTTAAAAACACAATATTTAAAATCTGTGTTTTTGAACTGAAAGTTGTATTTTGAAACAAGGAGAGAACTGGTTGAATCTGAAAAAACGTTTGTGTTGACACATGCTCGTTTTTCTTTGGAAAAAAAAGCTTTTGAGTCCCAAACAGGAATTGAATCCATGAGTTTCTGATTAATGGTAAGACGCTCTACCCACTGGGCTACAGGAACTAACATAAGAAACAGGTCACTTAACTTCAATAGTTCTTATACATGGAATTTTGGCTATATGTCCTTCCGAACTGCTACTAAAGCTCAATAGATCTATACAAAGAAAGGTCCGTGTTGTCACAAGCTTATTTTTCTCAGAAGAAAAAATTTTCTGAGCCCCTAACGGGAATCAAACCCATGACATTCTGATTACCATTCACAAACTCTACCCACTGAGCTACAGGAACTTGCATAGGGAATAGGTCATCTTATTTGTTTTCAGTAAATAATATAGTGAATATAAATACATTTGTTTAAAAATAAATGAAGATTCTTGACAATTCAAACTTGTGATAAATCAATCCTCGACAAAAACTTACAATTCTTGCTTGCCTGAAGCAACTTTTTAGCTTATCAGAGCACTTGCTTGGGTGTCTTGTCAAAACTCTTCTCTATCAAAAGCTACTTGGCTTATGCACAAACTCAAAACTTATTTGCCCCTGATGATCTGATTGGGGGTTTTATTGAGCCTTGAAATGTTTCAAAGCTGTAATATACATGTAATAATGTTCAGCATTACAATTTGGATAAAAAATACACATTTCTCTAACTGTACCTGTAGCACCTCTTACAATAAAGGTCATTATCACATCCTTGGCATCTCAGAACTGCATTTGCATTGCATATACAACACCATGGCAACTCATCATCATCGCTGTCAGCTTCATAATCTTTGTCCCATATGTTACTAGACATTCCTGTGGCCTGGGGTATGCTGCCATTGTTATTTCCAATCTGCTCTTGCTATAAACAAATAATATTTTATGAATTATTATGTAATAAAGCAGCATTATACTATTGAAAGGTACGTTACAATTACAGTACTTTATTTGTTGCTGATGTTGAAATGTTCATGTGTGTATTGTACAGTATAACTATGTATTAACTACAAAGAAAACCAAAACTGGATTAGTGGGCAGATGTTCCCAAACATCAAAGCATTATGATTGGTTGTCGACCTGATTGAATAAACAGATGACTGACTTTACAATCCCTGGCTGCAGAAAATTTAAAAGAAAATGTAACAATTATGATACTGTATTTTGGTTAACAATGCATAAGGAATATTTATCCAACCTTTGATTTTTTTAATTTTGATGCAGGTTTTGGCTTTGATACATCTGCAAACAAAATAAATTTGCATATATTTTATTTGCTAACTTCTTTTGGTGAGGAGATTATAATTTTACTTAATAAATAGTAAAAATGTATATAATTATATTAATTTAAAAACACAGCAAGATCATCAAACGAAAACTTTAATAATAAAAAAAAGTATTTTCATGACAGAAAGAAATTGCAAAATTATATTAAACTTAGCAATACATATCTATAAAGCAATAATACAAAGTGCACTGTACAGTATAAGTGTTTATAAACTTCATTTTTTCATTGATTTTATATTTACAGTAATAGTGCATTTATCCATATCATTATTAAATGTTCAAATGTGCTCTACAATTACACAACTGACAGTTGAGAGAATTAGATTGTCCTTTTAGCAGATAAAAAATATTTTTATATAAAGTATTAATGAACATTCTCCTAAAATTAAAAGAAACAAACCAAGGAAGATTGGGATCACCACCCTAATGTAATAAACTAAAAAAAATAGACTTTATAAAGGTGTCAATTTACTTTGGATGGATAAAGGCCTACTAATTATCATTACTAAACCACTCTAGGTTGAACAGAGATGTAACAGACACAGTGTGGGTTCTTTTAAGTCCCTCAAAAGAGAGTATAGATACTAGACCTATGGTTAATATCTATACCGGTATCCAAGAAGGAGCGAAGGTCTAACCATTAACTATGTTGATGTTATTGTAAAAAAGGCAGCATTACAGAGCTTTGCGATTCCTGAACTGGTCACTGATCACCTACCAAGTCCCATTGAATCTGTTTTGTCCTCTAACATAGCTTCAGCCAGAACCTAATTAAGTAAGAGTATTTTAAAAGAAGGAAGCAGTGGTTCAGATGGCAAAAGCAAATGGAGTGTCAGCTTTTCACCATATTAGAATGACACTATAACTTGAAGACAGGCATCTACTTGAAAAGTTCTAGACAAGATTTTTTAAACTCTTAATCCTCAAGCAATATTACAAATGATGCATTTGGGAATATTACTTTTCATATATATGTATTAAAGGTCTTGGAGAATTTTGAATCTACTGGTACTATTATTGCAAATAATTTTTAAAATTTACTTGATCAAAACTTTACTTCTCATTACCAAATATTTTCTTTATTAGTTCTGTAAGGAGAAGTGACTGAAATGCTTGTCTGATAAACTGCCTCCATGCCTGAAAAGGTTTGCTTAACAAACGGGAGAGGTTGGGTTCAGAACATACAGGGGGGTCAGAATTTCTAGGATAATTTTATACACTGAGGAAGGGGGTCAAAATAAACATTGGTCAGAATTTTTTAATTTTACACTTTTGTGTCGGAGTATATCATTAAATTACTACTTAAAAAATTAATAACAAATGAGATGCTAAATAATGCACTCCATGGCATTCAGAAAAAACAAAATGAAAACTCAATATTTCTTTTTAGTGAACAAATAAAAGTAGCAAAAATGCACTCGCTCCACAAAATATTTTATTGATAGCAACCTGCTTCAGATAAATATTCATCTGTGTTTCCTCATCTTCATCACTGTCCCAGTTTACTTTAGAATTACTGTAAGCCTCTGAAAATTTAATAATAAAGACTTAAAAATAATTATTATCTTTATACTAAAGTTAATTAGTATTATTAAATTTTCAATCTCGATTATTGCATTTCAAGCACTCTGATTGGTTCACTCAATCTCGGTTATCAGCTCATATACTGAATCACCATATATGGAAACTACCTGTGCAAAGTTTTGCCAAGCTAAAAAATGTCATTAAAATTTTGTTGTCATTTTTAAGTATCAAAGGGCTTGGAAATTTAATAAAACAATTATTCCATTTGCGCTTGTTGGATATAAGATCATGATAGCCAACTCGGTGCTGTGCTCCTCGTTGGCTATTTACCATCTCATATCCAACGCGGGCTCTTGGAATAATTGTTAAATATGCAATCATTTTATGGAAACAGAGAAATTATCTTACGGTAACTTTTTGGGTTGAAACTTTTTACATATTTGGTGATGAGTATCCTTGTCTTTCATGTACTGTATCACCCCCACCCTGGGAGAAATGAAAAACTCTAAAATCATTAATTAAAACCAGATAATTACAAGCAACCATAAAATGTGCTATCTCTTGAGATACAGACTGCTAAAATAAAGCCTAGGATTAATAAGCATTAACTAGAGCACAACTTTCTATGACTTTTGGGCGAAATAGAGCATGCGTGATGTTGAGAGAAACACGAGAACATAAAATTGCAAGCCACAGGAAAGTGCTCTATTTCACCCAAAAGTTATAGAAAGTTGTGCTTCAATGCTTTAATTTATGATATTAATAGCAAAACAAGCTAGCAAAACCATGACTTTATCGGACAGGTGTAATAAAGCATCTTTTAGATATGAACCAATAAGAGCACAAGTTATATACTGATTTGTAGCTACATTATTATTTCTACTAAGGGTGTTTTATTTCACTGCTTAGAAATAATTATATATTTTATGATCATTCATACTTATCTTAGTTTTGATATTGATCAATATTCCATTCATTTATTTCTTTCATAGTTTATTGAATTATTTAATTACCAACAGTACTGTGACTTGACTGACTTAATCCACTTCTTCCCAGGAGGGATATAGGGTACTGTAATAGTTAAGTTTAAATTATGTACAACGTTTTACCAATCAAATTATCTCCACAAGCAGACTGTACAAATTACTAAATACAAGTAATTGTATACCATGACAGTACCTGGATCAATTCCTTTCAGCCTGGCAAGTCGTTCCTCTATATCGCTATCTGTTACTTGCACATTCTCTGCTGATGTTCTTTCATCAATTTGATGCTCACTCATTACCTGACTTAGTAAGTCATCAACTTCTTCTACTCCAGTTTTTTTGGGCCTTGGAGTGTTTATCTGTCATAACAAAAATAAATATTATTATAATGATTATGTGTAATATTGTAATTAATACAATTATTATAATTAATGTAATATTGACTATAATACAATGCATAATATTGTCATAAAATATATTAATGCAATTTGTGTAATATAATTAAATTTGTAATATTACAATTTGTAATATTGTTTGTAATATCAGCTTTGCTTTGTGCAGTATTGAAAATTTCTTGGTCATTGTACAGTAAGCAAGTGCGTATACTTGAAAACAAAACACGAACTAACAGTCGGTAACGTGCTTTTAATATTCAATTTGAGTTCACTGCTGGCGATAGTCTTACAATGGCTTCCTACCCGACCTGTTTGAATGAGAAAACAATGAACTAAAGAAAAACAATTGAAAACAAAAACATTCGATGGCCAAGAATCTTTAATTTACTGTGGCAGAGTATGAATGAATATACAATGAATAAGTTAATATTTATCACAGACTTTCAATGTCTTTCTTTCCAATAAGGCATTCATGAATTCTACCGAAGCTTCTCCAACAACACCAAACAAACAACATTTTAAAATTCAGTTCAAATAAGGAAAAAATCAAAATTCCTCGTAATTTTAATAATTGACAGCAATTACTGAATTGCTGTAATTCTTTCCTCCTCAACCTTGGAAAATCTTGAACTTGAAGCCATTTACATTGAAGTTAAATAACACTGCACAGTTTTTATGCATTATTGTAATTATAATGTACTCTGTCACTTTGATGTCACTAGGTAACGGGAACTCGCGTGATCAGTTTTAGGCAATGACGCATGTGGATTTTAGACAGTGAATGAAAATTGGATATTAAAATAAATATACAATATTGTATAATACAAGTAATAATACAATATTGTAAAATATTGTAATACAATATTGTGTAATATTATACAGTAATTTACAATGATGTAATAATGTACATTTTTTAACTTTTTCTGATCTGTTAATTAATATTATTAATTAGTCTGAAGTCTATCAAAGTGTAATTTTATTAATTACTTACATCAGATTTCTGCATACAGGTAGCTGTTCTTCCAGTAAGCTCTGAGAACCGTTTCCCAAGTTCTTCATCACTCGTTAATTTTGAACCATCTGACAATGAGAACAAATTTCATTTCTTTTATCCAATTAATGGTAAAATCATCCAAAATTAATGAATATATACTGTAAGTGTATAAAAAATTATTAAATAATTGCAAGTTAAGGTTCAAAATAATGTTCTAAAATTCTGTTTTGTCATAATATTTGCTTGTAAAATAAAGTTAAAAATTTCTGGCTAAAGTTTTATAAATATATAATAGTTTAGAACGTTTTCGACCGTGTGGTTTTATTTTGTGAGCTGTTTTGTTTGGTCCAAAATTTTTGCCACCTATTTTCGTAGCAGGTAAAATATCCTGTTTGCAAAACGATATAAACATATTAAATAACCTACAAGACAACTGTGTTGTGGAAACGAAAATCGCTGGCAAGGTCCAGCTACCGGAGGTCTACCAGATATTATCGCTGGCAGCCAGCCGCTACTTTGAGCCCTGAATTGTATCATTATGATATATTATAGTACAATATCATAAATATTATATGATTTTTACACATTACTAACAACAAAATTTAATATTAAAAGACTGTTTTATTTAACATTAATCATCACCTGGGCCATTTTTTAAGTTTGATAGTCTCTCCATCAGCTCTTTATCTGGGTCTGGTTTTGAATTTTCATTGCCATTTCCTGTAGAAGGGATGTTTTTTCCTAGAGATAAACAAAACCCTTTGCCTCTTTCCTATACAAAAAAAAGTAGTTAATATATATAGTTACATAAAAATCATATACTAAAACAAATACATTTAAATTTATAGAAAATAAATTATATTATTTTATTTATTGGATTTACTATCGGTATCATGCAGCTGGTGGACATGGAGAAGCATGCCCCTCCCTAACTTTAACTCCTTTTATTAGTAATTTTGATAACTGTGATTTCATACGAAGTTTTAATATAAACAATGATTTTAGCTTTAACATAAAAAGATGTTTGAGCTTCTTAGTTTATTATATTGCTGTAAGAAACAAGAAATAACAAAAATATGAAGAATATTAATTTTTAATATAATTTATTTAGTTAATACAGGGTCCATTATTATGCAACCATGTAATCCCTAATAATCGACTCAAAATCACATTAATAATGCTGCACATTCCACAAAGGTCATGATCAGAAATCAAATCTCTCGAAATTAATTGAAAGACTAATTAGTATATTTATTTTTATTTAGTTTATTGTTAATTAGTAAAGTTATCCAATTGAAACAATACACCAGAGCTGTAATTATTAAAAGTTTGTCAACAATTATATCAATTTGTTTGCCAAATTTATTTTTAGAAAGAACGGTTTTTAGTTTTGATCTTGTGATGATTGTAAGTCAACAACTAAAAAAAAACTAATGGCAAAAAAGGAGGTCGGTAAATTGACGACCTTTCTAACATTTTTGGTTGCCCATTATTTAAATTACAGTACTTGCAATGGTGGCCAAAATGTAGCTTGGAGAGCCGACATATTCATTAAATAATTGTTTGAATTGGCTTGGCTGTAAAGTTGCCTGGGAGCTTTAAGATAATTACTTGACTGATAATACACCAGAGATAAACATTTCAGTGTTGAGCTGTATGCATTATAGAATGGAAAGGAAGACATTAAACATTTGTCTATGAATATTAAGATCAGATATCAAGTTTAATTAATGGTTCAGCACCTGGTAGCTTTGCTTTGACTGTCCAGCGGGATTATCCAGATCATTTAACTTTCCTTCAGCTGACTTTGTTTCCATTGGCTCCTGTTGTACTCTGTAAATATGATCATAATAATTATAATAAATTATTGGCTGTCTTCAAGACATATAATGCATTTGGTCTTAATATTACTAACTTAAGTAAAGTTAGGTGAATTGCCACTGAGATCAAACTTGATCATGCTTACAGTGATGAAAACCTCATCAAGTTGATAAGTTTACCATTTTTTCATGATTATTTAATTATTATCAGTTTATTACATACTTTCAAATTTTTATAGATATCTTGTATAGGAAGTTATTGGTTGGAATGATTTTCAGCTAACCATTGATTTGCCATATGTAATACAGTATGAGAAATGTAGAGGTTTAGCCCCTCTGAATATCCCTCCAATCTTTTCACACCAACTAGGTACTTTCTAACTCTCCCCTTTGTACTCTCATCTCACCCCAAGGTACTGTAATCTCACTATTCACCTTAGTACTCTGAACTCTCCCCTTGGTAGTCTCACCTCTTCCCTTGGTAATCTCACCTCTTTCTTTAGTCCTCACATCTCTTCCCTTGGTGTTCTCACCTCCCCCTATGTAATCTCACCTCTCACCTTGGTATTCTCAACTATCCCCTTGGTACTCTCACCTCTTCCCTAGGTAATCAGGTACTTTTACGTCTCCCCTTGCAACTCTTATCTCTTCCCTGATAGTGTACTGCATTACATTACATTAACCTGTAAGTATTTGTAGCATTTATCACACTCTTTTTGCTAAACTACTCTCAACTCTCCTCTTGGTAGTCTCACCTCTCCCCTTGATAGTCTCAACTCTTCTTTTGGTGCTTCACACCTCGCCCCTTGGCCTTGATATTCTCACTTTTCCCCTTAGTACTCTCACCTCACCCCTAGGTAATCTCCCCTTTTACCTTGGTACTCTCAACTATCCCCTTGGCACTCTCACCTCTTCCTTTGGTGCTCACGCTTCTTCCCTAGGTTCTCAGGTACTTTCACGTCTCCCCTTGCAACTCCCATCTCTCCCCTTGGTAGTGTACATTATCTTACCCTGTAAGTATTTTGTAGCATTTATCACACACTCTGACTTTTTTTGCTACTTGAGAGGACTCAATAACTGCAGTTTTTGAAGTGCACCCATTGCAAAATATTCTGTTGCAGTTCTTGCAGGAATGCTGTAAATATGAAATAATAAACAATGTCCTGCCATCTATCGAGCTTCATGATCTACAGTACCTCAGTCAATTGCAATTTCTATTTCTAAGAATTGAATAGAATAAAGATGCAAGAATGAGGTTGCAGACAAAAGTGCAGCAAATAAGTAAGTAAAAATGGTTGAGATTAATATAAGTGTAACAAAGCTACATCATTTACCGCACAGTATTCAGTATAACTTACTTACTTATACATTAATTTAATCCTTGTAGTCTTACAAACAGGATGCTAAAAAAAATTATCACAATTATCAAACAGACGTGCTACATACATTTCAAACTTGTACAATAACATACAAAAAAAGAAAGACACATTTTATAACTCATATAAAATACTAGTAATACGAAATTAAATATATACAATGTAATTAAAAATAAGATAAGGTTCCGTGGGGCAGTTAGTTAGGGTGGTATATGGTTCTTATGATAGGCAAGGCATATGCTTGGAGGGCTTCAGGACTGGTAGCAGTGACAGCTTCATATTAGGCAGACTGTTCCATAAAGATATAATTTGTGCAACCTCTTGGGAAGAAGGAGTACTTGTACGTACATTGGTGTTTGAGGCGATATGGCAGAACTTGTGAGGGTGGTTTTAGCGTGTGCAACGATTTTCAGACTGGACTGAATAGAGAATGGGCAAGTAGGTAAGGAAAGTTTTCATGTTTTCAAGTGAACCAGGCATAGTGATACAATAAACAGACTGGCGACTGGATGGCCAAAATTGACAACACAAAATATATAAACTTGAGGTTAAACTACAACTTTAGAATAAAATATTTTGCAGAGGTTTAGCGCTTACATTAGCAACTGGCTGAAATATTGCTTTACCTCTCGTTTAAAGAAACCAAACTCAACTCCGCATCCAAAACAACGTACACCCGCCATTTTTTTCTTTTTCTTAAAAAAAGCTAGTGAGCCTGCGGTTAGTTCTTAGCGGTTGTCTGTTACAACTTGACTCAGACCCAGGACCGTTTGCACGTAAGACCACTTATGGACCAAAGTGGTAACGGTAGGTCGTTTCATTCTCGGACTCAAAAACAAGAGAAATCTCCAAAATCAGAAGAGATAGCCGAACAAGAGGAAGAAGAGGATCCATATGATGTTAGAATAAAAAACTCTGGTTGTGCACAGTTTCATTATGCGTTGCAGGTAGGGATAACTATTAGTTACGTTACAGAGAGAAACTCTCCGCTATAGTATACACAGTGGACCATGCATTACAATCCACGCACCTCCTTGTGGAAGTGGTAGGTTTTCACTTCGAACCCTAACGTATTTCTTTTTTCAGAGGTGTTTTATTGGCAAAGCCTTTAAGGGATTCTGTAATTTTCTAGATCTGCTGAAAAGCAGCTGTGGATAACCGAAATCATGGCCCACAGGCAGCCCAAGTTTTATATATGAAATCATGGCCCACAAGCAGCCCAAGCTCTATGTACGAACCACAAATAAAGCATAAAGGTTTTTGTATGAAACTGAAACTATTGACAAGGCATCCATCGAGGCAGTTAATCAAATTTTCTCAATAAAAACAGCTTACTTTATTCCCTAAGTGTGTTGCTTATGATAGGTGGGATAATTATAATTTCGATTTAAAACTTGATTCCATACAAACAGCACAATATAACATTGAATGTCAAAGGTTTGCATGGGATTTTCTTTATGGAGGCAGTTAATGAAATTAACAATTCTCAATAAAAACAACTTACTTTATGCCAAATAAGTGTTGTTTGCTTCTTGTGGGGTTGTTGTTCTAATTAAACTTGGTTTTTGATTTATTTATTTTTTTTTTGTGGTTCATAGATAGAGCTTGGGCTGTCTGTGAATGGCCCAAAGGCATTATCCTGACTTGAACAATCGATATCAGTAGATGACAATGGATCCAGTTTTTGCTGTATTAAGTTAAATATTCCTAAACATCAATTGTTTTACACTACTTACAACTATGTGTATTGTTGGAGGTGTGACTTCTCATTCTCTTTCACGTTAGTATTATGAGTCTTCAACTTCAAAACAAAGCTAGAAATACTCAAATTACAATTTAGACTGGGAAACGTTGTATTTACTCCCATTTGAAGTCACGATAGACTCCCAAACTAGATGGTTTCAATTTACATAATATTCTGTATACCAGAAAATCCCTTGCAAAAATGCAAATTGTCGGTACAGCAAATTGTACGTTTTGTCACAGTGAAGTTGAATCCCTAGAACATCTCCTGGTTTACTGCGTGTTTTCCCACAGAATCTGGGTCTGTTTAGGTACTTGGCTGCAGAGACTTGATATTTCCCTTCCGTCATTGAAGGAGACAGATATCATAATATTATTTGGTATTCAATATAACGTTCCCTGGCAGTTTATAAATCATCTTATTATAATATTAAAACAAACAATATATTTCGCAAGAGTGAAAGACACATTACCAACCTTTGATATTTTTAAATCTCGCGTGACATTGATTGCTAAAATCAAAAGTACAATTGCAAAATCAAGAGGAAAACTGGAAGTTTATTACTAGAAATGGGACAAATTGTTGTGTTGGCTTGAATCCATTTAAACATCCTTTGAAACATCTAGATTATTAAATATCAAGATTTTATTTTCTTTACATTGAAGATGCTCATGGAGGGTTTTCAGTGGAGTATTTGGAGGTGCGACTTCAATTATGGGTCTCATAGTTGTTATTCGCATGTGTGTGTGTGTGTATGTGTGTGTGTGCGTGATGTGTGTGTATTTTCTTTTTGTGTGTGAGTAATAATTGATAGTGAATTGATTTGTAATTTAAAAATATATAATTAATATATAAATAAAAAATTAAAATTAAACAAAAAAGTAAAAACTTCAAAACAAAGCTAACACTGCAAAACTTAAACCCATTGCCATTGAAGTTAGGGAAGTAGAGCATTAAGTCATAGTTTATATTTTAAGGATTGTATGCAGAGCATAATGCAGTATGTGTGTGACTATGGTATTTTCTTGGTACTCAGTTATATAAAGTTAAAAATGATAACCCAAGATAAAATAGAATTCTATTCATGACCGGGGTTTTAAGTAGAAGAGGCAACCAGTGAATTCTGCCACCTGTCAAGACGAAAGTAGCTGCCTGTGCTGGCAATGTTTAGCAGCAAGGCAAGGTTTAGCTGTCTGTAATTACTTGGCTGTCTGATCAAAACACCACTGAGAACTTTGCATGACTTTTTCATGACCTTGACAATTTTCCCTGGCTTGGAAAATATATTTTCAGATTCCATGACTTTTCGTGATTATTTATAACAGTGTGAACCCTGACCAAGCATGACATGAGAGTCTTTTGTGCTACATGTTAAATAGGTATCTGGACAAACATAACTTTAATGCTGAAAAAAACCAGCAAAACAACTACTGATTTTTAGCAGGACACCTAAACTATGTGCAATTCCACATTTTAGTTCCATTAAACTGTGTACCAATTTAAGAGCTTTTCTGGTAGAGCCACACACTAAGATGAGCACAGGAACCGAACAAAATATTTTAATTTTGTATCTCCTGTGTCTGTCATTCCAGGGGCATTTTTGTTGCATGCAGTATGTTTGATCAGTCTGTTGTTTACCATCCATGTACATGTACACTGAATAGCTGATAGTCAAGCAATTCATGACATGTACTTTTTAAAAAAGTGAGTTCAAAGTAGCTTTGAATTGTTAGAAATTGTTTACAGAATCTGTTAAATTAAACATTTTAGGGTCAAATTTTAGCATAATAATTACTCTGCACAAAATATTTTCAGTCACTATATGATAAAAGGCATTCAATTTTTTATAACATTAATTTTGCAAGTATTGTACTTTTTTAAAGCACTATCAATTTGATCAGTTCTAAGGGAGTACAATGATAAGTGCCTTAATTCAGGTCCCTTCCAAAGCATTTATCACAGTGTTTCTTGTTGTAATTTTTATTGTAATATGTATATTATTCACTTCAGTTTGCATTACAGACTGTACTTTTAGTTTTTCAGAAACTTCTTGACTGGTTCTATTGTCTAATTTTTTGCCTTGTATCAACGATAGGACTGTATGGATTCTAAAAAAGATTGGAGGGAATGTCAGAAGGAGTTAATGGACTTCAAGAAGTGTGTTCAGCTTCATAACAGTTCAAAACAATAGTCAAGAATCATTTGGCAAATAATAAGGATTGTCAATCGTTGGTGTTTTACTGAAAACATGACTTTTATTTTATAGACCCAGTGTGTTGCAATCGTTACTTGTCAATTGTTTAATATTCTGTACGATATATCACAATTCATTTTATATAGCTGCTATATATCTAATTCTGGTTTATTCTCATTTTGTAAAATTGTAGTTCAACTAAAAATAAGGAGTGTTTGGATCTTTCTACTACGTACGCAAAGTAACTAAATGCATTCATCACATTAAGTGAATAACGTCCTTTACTTGTCATGTACAACTCGTTTTTTCGATCCGCAGTCTGCAAGTCACATAATATTTTTAACGAAGATTACCAATTATGTCAGATCACATCTCAATAATTAATGTACTATAGCACCGTTTACAATTACAATTATAATTATTTTTTAAATTTTTCATTAGTTTTTTATCTTTTATTTTGCTTGATTGTTTACTTTTATTAGAAATCATGGTTCGAAGTCTAATATATACCACAATTTGAAAATCACAAGTTTCTGAAATTTGTAGAGTTGTACCTGAAGGCTGGGGATATTAATTATTATAGTTCCAAAAGGTTTGGGGATAGGAAATCTCACGATTCAGTACAAGAAACAATTTGGTTTATTACGCCTGTAAATTATGCAGTCTAATATTTACAGAAAGTACAGGCCTCACAGTGAAACCTATAAAACCTATAAAACCTATAAAAACCTATTTTTCATGTTGGGAGCCTATATATTT
>JAOBRB020006518.1:0-16483 GCA_027575285.2 Zoanthus pulchellus | reverse complement strand
TTTTGACTTTGCTTTGCTTCCAGCTTCTGGGGGTCATTTTTGGCCCCTGGGTATCTGCAATTTTCTCATCTCTAGGCACAATTGAGGTATAGCTGGGCACAATTAGTGCCGTGGCGCCCGTGAATTTCGAACGTCCCTGATGCGTAGAAAATCTCATAGTTGTACTTGTTCTCATACTTGGATCTAAAGGTCTCTACTATCTCTCCAGTTGATACCTTGTTCAATCTTGGATCAGCTCTTTACTCAAAACTATTGTCAGCAGTATGGTATAGAAGTAAGTACAATTTAAACATTCAAAGAAACACTGTAAAGATTGTAAGTGATCAATTGGAGTTCTTTTCTCAAAATGCACTGGATCTTGTAGACATGGCAATCAGTTTTACTATTGCTGGTTAATTAAAGAATTTGTAAGAAGTTCACTATCAAATTGGGGCTTTGAAAGGTCTGTGAATAAATCATCTGTCAACCAACTAAAGATATGTAGGAGTCAGTATAGATAGAACAGTTTCTTTACACTTATTGCTTAAAGTTCACCATTGAGACCTGATGAGGAATCAAAGCCTCATTAATCATTATAGGGTCCGAAATTATGCTTTCTTAGTTGCCAATTTGACTAAAAAGTTTGCACTGGCAACCAGAATTCCACAACTGGTCGCCACCAGGCAATAAACTATTTCATGAAACCATAATCATACAAACAATCACTTTGATTTTCAACCAAATTGATTAAAATAAAATTCAAAGCAGCCTGCCAAATAGTCACTTACTTTTTACCTTTCTGCTGTCTTTGAAGTATAAAACCAATTTTCATGTTATTATAAATCTACGACAACATTTTACAGCTACTTGATGATCAGCACGAAGCTGTACTGCCATTTTTTCAGCAGTTTCCCATAACATATGTATTGCTGTCACAAGAGGCCATGTGCGTTCTTTCGCCATGAATATTTACTCAGGTGATGTGGTGTCCAAAGATGTTTTGGAATCTTTCCGAAAATTTATTACAAAGTAGAGACGGACGATCAGCAAAGAAATTAGTCTATTTATTAGTCTCTTACTTATTCACAGGTGCAGTTATCCCCTGTCCTTCAGAACCCAGGCCTTTCCCTTCCTCCCAGCCAGCTCTCTTCAGCATCTGATACCCAATGTTGCTCTCATTCAGTTTAAACTCTGCATAATCCGACAAATCAACATCCATCAAGCTTCCTCCACCATCCTTCACAGCTTTTACTTTCTGCATGAATTTCTCCAGTTCGTCCTTGGGAAGGAAATCGCCAATGTGATGTTTGCCTTTGTTAATCTGAGTTAACTTAAACGCAAGTTCTGTATAGCAGTAAAATAAAATAGATTAGTACTCAACCATTTTTATAAATGAAAAAGAAATCATCAGAAAAAAGAATGTGAATTTTTTCTATCCCTTTTTAATTTTATGAGTATTTTTGCTTTCTGTTACTGTAAAACTTAATGTTATACATTTTCTTGGTGAAAAGTAGCCCAGGGAAATGGAAACGATCAAGGGAATATAGACTTAGAACTTGTTTCCCTCAGGACTCTTAGTCTATCTCATAGATTAAAGTGCCTATCACCCGGCCCTGGCCAAGTTTTTTTCTTCTTAAAAGTAGATCTCCAATACATGCAAGGCAAGCAATAAATTGAATTTGAAGTTATTCCTGCCTTTTACGAAGTGATTGAAAATTGGCTTTCAAAGTAAAAAGGAGCATCAAGGGGGACTGGCACTAACAAGTGTGTGACGTCAACCCAGTATCTTGCAAAAACAGCATATAACACAACACAGCACTGAATCGCTTCGGTTTCTTGTAGTTATAGTATAGAAAGGAAGTTGGTAGCTAAATTTAAATAATAAATAAATAAACACTTAAAACTGCCTTGCTCTGATTTGCTTGTGGTTGGGTTGTTACTGGCCACATTGTGGAAATTTTAAGAACAGTAACTATTGTATTAAAGGTTTTGTTATTTGTAATTTATCTTCAGATTTACAGTCCCAAGCCACAAAATTTCAGTCCTCAGCCACAGCATGGCAGTTAATGTTGACCTTTCTATTTCTAAAATTTTTGTCATTGTAAAAACAAATGTGTGTGTAATAAAGGTTAAGTTGATAAGTTATATTTTGTGATACTGGATTGACATCAGAAGGCAATTAGTGCCCGGCAATCCCTCTCCTGCTCCATTTTTTATCTAACATGGCAGAAAACGTGCGATTTTTGTCAACTGATTGAATGAAGACAGAAACCAAAATATGTCAAAAACATCTTAAAGATGCATCTATTTATGAAATTTCATAAAACCAGCTAGGGGTGATAGGTACTTTAACAGGGAGGAATTCAAAATTAAAATCATGTTATTAATTCCATATAAAAAGTGCTCCAAGCTAAAATATTTTGTAGGTCATCTTTTGGCGGCCATACTTTTTAAAAAGGTTGCCAGGAATATGAATTCAGTTGGCATATTTTTTAGAAAGAATGGTTTTTGCTTTTAATCTTGTGGTCATAAGTCTGGAATTTATCTTAAAACAACCTACATGTAAAAGAAAGGAGGTCAGCAAACTGAAGGGCCTAGTGCAAACACAATGTAAGTGACTTTATATGAATTGCTTAATTCTCCTAACGTTACAAGGAAATAATGGGAATAATTTAAGAAGAGTTGAGACCTTCATTAAAAATTACATTGTTTTTCACTAGGCCCTTCAATTATTGATGATTCTGACAATTTTGGTTGACAATTTTATTTAATCTACTCGCCATGGCAACCAAACTGGTTGCAGTTTGGAGTGCTCATGAACTAGAGCAGCTCATTTATTACCCTCTGTTTTGTCCATCTCAGTTTTCCTGCGTTTGTGCTCCCAGGTTCCACCTTCTATGTCTTCATCAGAATCATACTCATACTTCACATCTTGATTCCCACTTTTCTTAGCATTTGCAAGTTTCTGAGCCTCTGTTGCTTGTTTGGCCAAAATACGCATGTAGAAAGCTTGAATCTAAACCAATAAAATTTTGAATTTATGCACGTCATGTAATTACTATTTGTTTACATGAGCTGCTTGTCTTTGATTCCAAAATAGTTAGTAAAATACAATCATTATTAAATATCAACATTAAATAATATCAATGATCCTTTTAAAACTTTCTGCCTTGGATTTTTAAAACTTCCTTTCTTAATGTAAACCTGGCTATGAGATTTAAGAGATTAAGTGTATAGTAAACATTAGTAAAAAACATAAAAATGTTACATCTTTAATTTACCATGTATTAACCCAATCAGTTATCAACACCCAACTTCTTCTTACATAACACATACAAAATAAAGGATTGGGCAATGCAAAATTGATAATTGATCAAACAAAGCAAATCACAAGACTACATGTAAAAGTAAAATTCTTTCAAACTAGCTCAATGAAAAGTATGGGAATAAGTTGTGAGAATTTATGAATACAATTGGGACTGAACGGGTTAATGACAAAGGTAATTAAGTGGATTGAAGTAAAGTCTAAAGTAAATAACACAAGTGATTTATTTTTTTATACAGATATGAGTGAAAAATATGCCACTTGTAGATTTCATATAAAATTGCATCGAGGATATGAGTGACATAATATTTTCCATTTCCTCACTAGTGAAGATATCACTGACGTCATTCCTTTGTTTTTCCCGTCTTTTTATGTTTTTTTTTCTATTTTCAAAACACTCATAATATATCTATGTAATAGAAAGAAAATTACAAGATGGGTTAACATAGTTTTAATATGAAGTTTATCTTCTCGTGGAAAAAATATTTTTACCACTTGAAGATAAACTTTATATGTTTGCACCACTGTGTAATATCCTCTATACCTGTAAATATAATGTATATATTACCTACAAAAATCATAAAAAACTTATCACTTCATATAACCTCAAACACAATCTGCAAACAGAACTGTTTCATCCTTTGAGAACTCGTCAGTGCAGCTCAGAGAAATACCTTTATTTTAATGTTTTATCATATAGCACTACCAGTAGATAATTTTACTTTATCATTTTTAAACCTATTTGAAAATACTTGCCTAATATGTAGATTTTAATAGCTTAAATACAACATAAATTTTGAAAAAGACCCTGAAGTGGATTAAAAATTAATTTTTTAATTTCATCAATTTCATTTTACATATACAAGTTTTCCCCTTTGGGCTTTTCAGAACCTGTTTACAAATATATACAGATGAGGTCAGAAAGTTGAGGATCTTAGAAAGTCTGCTGGAGGGGCTCGCATGTAAAGGTACAACTTGGCAGCCGATAAGAAGTGCCCTCAATGGAAGAAAGAGATCACAAAACTGTGATCACCACCCTACTACTTGCAAGAGGTGTGTGGGATCTTTTAAGTCCCTTGACAGAAAGATCCAGAGAATGAACCTACAGTTTAACATCTTTATCCATGAAGACACTAAAGTCTACCCATTTGCAGATGTTATAGCAAAGGCAGCACTTGCTCCTCAATTATTTTGAGATCCTGAGTGAAGGTCCAGCTGGGAATCAAACTCAAGCCTCCAAACTGCAGACTTAGGCCTTACCAACAGGGCTACACAGACGGCGGTTTTAGTTTTAAACTAACATATACTTTACTAAACATTTTACTAATTATTATTTTACGTAAGATTAAAAAAATATTAGAAAAATTTTCTTCTTAACTACCTCCTGTTGTTCAAGTCGCTGCTTTTCTCTTTCTTGTTCTTCCAAGTTTGACATTGGCTGGCTATGTTCAGCAGCTGCTTCTGCCGCTACAGCAGCAGCTTCAGCTGCAGCTTTTGCTGCTCGAATAGTGGCAGGATCACTACCACGGTAAGTAGTAGTAGTTGTTGTTGTTGCAGATGGGGGCTCCTTTTGCCACCGGCTTTTACGTTTTCTTTTTGCAACAGGATGACTACTAAATAAGAACAAGAGATAATAAATACAAGAAATGTTTGTGGTTTTTGGATTAAATGACAATAACAAATGGAATACAACGGGGTTCAAAATAGCCGCCAGCTACTGGCGATAGCCGGCAGATTTTGGACTTTGCCGGCGATTTCTGTTTCTACAACACAGTTCAAAATCAAAGGGTAATCGGCGACTTTTTTGGGACGATTTTGCCAATTCAGCCGAGTAAAAATAAAATAATTTCACTTCCGAATGGAATACTTTTTTCATGTATTAACATTTGCAAGATGATACAAAAATATATTTGCTACTTTTGTTTGTCTCTGTCACGGACTTCATGGCTCTGCCCTCTCTAAAAGTCAGAAAAAGTAAACAATAAACATCGTAAAGTTTTCATTCCAAATACTACCATCAGTGATAAGAGGAACCAAACATGCAGATTTGCTAGTATAGATTGGTCTTGTAGGTTACTTGTGTTTATAATGTTTTGCAAACAGGATATTTTACCTGGCTACGAAAACAGCCAGCAAAATTTATGGACCAAACAAAAGAGCTTATAAAATAAAATAAAATTTCAGAACGTTATTTTGAACCCTGTACTAATCCAAATCTTTGATCAACTGAAGACAAAGGAACCCTTTCCCTTTCCCGTTTTAATGGACCATTAGGCATCAATAGGAGAACAAGATTTTTAGAGCATGCTCCTCTTTTAATCATAAGGTTTAAGAACTTTGAAACTGCTATCTCTTTTTAGAAACAGCTATATCTTTTTAGAAACTGCAATATCCTTTTAGAAACAGCTATATCTTTTTAGAAACTGCAATATCCTTTTAGAAACAGCTATATCTTTTTAGAAACAGCTATTTTTTTAGAAACTGCTAAATCTTTTTAGAAACTGCAATATCTTTTAGAAACTGCTTGTATAATGTTAATATTTTCATCTCTTTATTAGTTTTACAAACTTTCTCAAGTTGTATTTATCTTTGTTTATTATAGCTACCTTGAATGTACTGTATAGTACTTAATGAAGCTGAATGTACACAATGACATCAAAACATATTTTTCTTTGGAAATAGTAAATGCATTAAAATGCAAAGTGAATCAGATACCCCAGAAAAAGGCCTAGCGTCAGTCTTAAAAAGGGATATAAAGTGTTGCTGCCAAATTTATATTTTTAAGAGGAATTTAGCAGAAGTGGTTGGCAATGTGAAAAAGATTGCTATATTGTAGAGCTCTGAGAATATCAAAGCCAGTGTCAGTGTGGTTAGATTTGACTCTGACCAAATTTATATATATTTATATATATATATATGTTGTTCAGTGGAATGGAATAAAGAATAAATACACTTGTACAAAAAGTTGGTATATGCCCTGAGCGGGTATCAAGCCCATGTCTCCCTGTATTCTAATCAGGAGTGCAAAGTAGCAGTTTCATGATTAGTTAAGTTGGTTAGTAAGGATTCCCAGGACCAATTTTACTGGAGTAAAATACAAATACAGTCAAAAACAACTATGAGAAATTTGTAGTGGATATTAGGCCCAGGTCAACTGAGTAATACCAAATACAAGAGAACATGAAACAGACAGCTGTTTGGCCATCATCATTATCATCAATCCAGTTTTGATTAGGTTTTATCCCCGTAAATGAGGGTGGCCATATTTACCCCACTCTGCCAGCAATCTCTCCATCTCACTTGATTCATTGCATCCTCCCTCTTCAAACCAACACCCCTACTCTCCTTCTCCACCTGTGATCTCCATGTCTTCCTCGTCGTCCTAGCTTCCTCTTTCCCTTTACTTCAAACTCCAATGCCTTCTTCAAAACATGCCCATCATCCCTCCTTAAAGCCCGTACCATCTCACTCCATTCGCCTTTTCCATCTGAACGGAATGTAATAAAGAATAAGTAGATTTGTATGAAAAATTGGCATGTGCCCCAAGCGGGAATTGTTTATACTCATCAACTTATTTCTAGTTAATTGCAGTTCTAAATTTCCCTCAAACTGGTAATGATCAGTTACAGAATATAATAAGATTTTTTCCCTGTATCACCTATACTGACCTTTTTATGATTTCCACTTGCTAAAAGCAAAATTTACATGCAATTTTAAAACATTCCAAAAAGCTATGTAGTTTAGTCAATTCTACCTCTGACATCCCACAGAATTTAAGCACTAAACAGTGCTTTTCTAACTGACTAATGCTGTAACCAACCTCTTCTCTGAGCAGTAAAATATAATATCATAGGGGAAAAAATTAAAAACTCTTGTGTTCAATTTTTGTGTTTTTGATAGCACACTGTTAAAGTGGCTATGATGTGAAAAATGCTTTTGGTTGTCTGAAAAGATCATGATGAGAAAAACAAACACACAAAATTTCAGAGAGTTAAAATATATTGCTGAGAAGCTACGCATCTGGAAAGTTTTGAGTTCTGTGGCTAGTCATTAACACACTTCATTTTGTTTGCTTCATTACAAAGAATATATGAGAAACTAATTAAAAAATGTCTTTACCTTAAAAATAGTTTAAACAGGATAAAATGGTTTCTAAATAATGATAAAGTTATTTTCTTGTAACACCTTGAGTGTGATTCCATGCTGAGAATCAGAGTGGAGATATGAGCAAAATTGCTATTTTCTCTCGTGTTGCTTTTGAAATTTGCAAACAAAATTGCATCACAGATACAAAGAACTTGATACCATGAATGCATAATGAGCTAGCCTTTCATCCACTCAAAACCTGCAAACTTAGGTAGCTATATCTTAGAGGCATTTTATCCAAAGTCTTTGAGACTTTCTGATAAGAATAATTTTGAATTTTTTTCTTTAGAAACATAGAAACATGTTTTCCTTCATTGGCACTTGAGGAAAACTTTACATATCCATTCTGACAATGCAAAGTAAACCAGTTAATGTTTTTGCCAAATTTTAGAATCTTTAGCTTACCTATGTACAGCAATCCAGAGTTTTCAATTATTTACAAAAAAGCAGGAGGAAGAGCATTAGAAGTAGCCACAGCTTATGAGTCGTGTCTTAAATCAAATACATCAACTCAACTGTTGAGATGTGCTCCTTAATCCTTGGTAAAAAATGGCAAGTAGATTCAGGAATATCAACGGATAAAAATTCACACATCTTTAAAGATCTACATCAACTTATACTATGAAAATAATAAATTAATACCAAAAGAAACTAGCTAGTGACTTGAGTCGGGCATCAGCTATTTTTACAAACCCAGTTACATGCATAAATAACCCCAGTAGCTGCATTCAATTGAAATTATGCAATCTGAATTTGTCAGATATTTCTGATGATTCAAAACTAGTTTTAAAACCCTAATACAAAGTGTTTAGTGATGGTGAATCGTTCTGTCAGCAAAAAATCACATTGCTCATAGCCAAATATCTGGTTCAATTAAGGTAAAATTTCCATACTGGGGTGTAAAGTTTAATCATGCAAACTAACGCTTACCCAAACCCTAACTTCCATTCAAGGGTTAGTTACTGGAAATTAGTTGTTTGTTTACATTAATACCCATAAGCTGGTGGTAAAATTAACAAGAAATAAAATTAATGGACTTCTTTTTAGAAGTTAGTTCAATATTTTAATAAAAAAT
Organism: Zoanthus pulchellus; assembly: GCA_027575285.2. NCBI lineage: Eukaryota > Metazoa > Cnidaria > Anthozoa > Zoantharia > Zoanthidae > Zoanthus > Zoanthus pulchellus. Next base: position 7,958 of record JAOBRB020006518.1, on the reverse strand, counting down.
TAATAGAACACAAGGTCCAGCATTTGAAGTGTTTTCTTATGTTAGCTGCCATCTCTAACTAAGAAAGAACTGAATCATCGTCTAGAAGATTTCTTGACAAAACAAGTCGAAAATCTATATATTTTCAATTCCAAATGTTCAAACCATAAAATAAACCAATTACAACTGTAATTCTGGTTTTCAGGAAATCTAGCAACAGATGAAACCCAAATTTAACTAAATTTTTAAACCAAAGTGCAGAATTTTTGAACTGACGTTTATCACTGATTGTAATTCTTCATCGGAAAGAGTAGTAACCAGTTGTTTGGATTACGGGAGGTTGCAAAAATACATGTAGGCTAAACGACCAGATTTGGGCTATTGCATTTAATATCCACACCCCTATGGTTGAGAATCACAAAATTCTGTATAGAGTTATTTCATACAGTCCCAGGAGACACAAAACAATAGTGGTCATGTAGGTTCCCAAAACAAAAGAAATAACCAAAATTCTTTTGTATAGTGTCCTCCAACATGGCTGCCATGACAGCAGGTGAAAACCTCTATAAGAAACCTGTGAGGATTTTCTTTTTTCCCAAAGAAATGCTTGGGTTTTCCTGTTATCCCGCAAGAAATCCTGGTGTATTTCCGATAGCCCAAAAAAAATCTTTTGGTGTTTCCATTGATCCGTGCTGTTTTCCCCAAAGCAATGCTTGGGTTTTCCTGTTATCCCGCAAGAAATGCTGGTGTATTTCTGATGGCCAAAAAGAAATCTTTTGGTGTTTCCGTCGATCCGTCAGAAATCCAGCGGTATTTTCTATGGCCCTAAAGAAAACTTTTTGTTTTTCCGTTGATCGCCAAAGGAAATCCATGGTCCTGAAGCCAGACTCTCTAAAGAAAATTTGAAGAAAAATACCCTTCCCCCAAGGAAATCCCATGTCTTTAACCTTCATGGCTCGAATATTAAATACAATAGCCCATTCCCAACGAAATCAGCATTACTTTACGTTTATGACAACAAAAGAAAAGTTTAAACTTCTTCTTGCCCAATAAATTTTAAAAAAATGAAAATGAGGCTTAAAGAAAGTGATTCGGTACATATTCAAATTGAACTTACGTGTTCGAGCCATCCAAGTTGGCAGAATGAGTTGCTGCAATCTGTCCTGAGTCGCCTCTCTCTTCTGGTGGGAAGACTTAATTATAGCGCCCATCAGAAACATATCTGAATAGCTGATATATCTAAACAACCATTTAGAGAAAAGACACGAAGACGACACACTTAAAGTTTAATGATGTGCAGCTAGGTGGATCTGAAAAAAACTTGAAAAGAAAAAATTACCATTGCTGTTTTCTTCCAGTTCTGGCTTCTCGAAGACGTCCAGCCTTTGAGCTACCGGTTTGGGAGTTGCTGCTTTTTTCACTGCTGACAGCTTCATGCTTACTAGGGGTCGGTTCTTTTCTTTTTCCTCTTGCTTCTGGTTCTGCATAGCTTGAAATCGCTCAAAGAAATTACCGTCGTTGGCAAACATGGCGTTTGAAATCCCTGGGTTAGAACTGGTGGCTGGAACTTGAGGTGGAATGCGACTGTTGATTATTCTTTCTACTGCGTCCTTTCGTTTATCTTTGATACGACGAAGCAGTATATTTTTCTTTTCTTCAATGCTATTTTCGTCAGGATACAGAAATTCTCTTGACGCCATTCACTGACTTTGATTAGCACACCCACAGTTCCTTGCGGCTTAACTTGCAGCGCGCAAAACTTTCTGGGATTGATTGGTTTTTACTCGCTCCAGACTCCAGCGAACATTCGGTTTCTGTAGCACGCACGTGTGCCCCCATCCTCTATTAGCCCCCATCCCCCTCCTTTCTAATTCAAGGGCGGCCAAAGAGAAAAATTATTGGGGGAAGCACAATGATCCCAAATTATTGGATTGGGGGGATGGATGCAGTGCCCCCTCAATTCCTCTAGTTCCACCACCCATGTAGTAGCCAAAGATTAAAGAAAATAAGCCCCCGCCCTCCAATTTAACTCCCACCCTCTATAGAAATAAGGATAAACATAAAAATGAAATCAATCTTTGGATGTAACCAAAACAAAATACTTGCCTTTGTTCCTTTGAAAGTTAGTAACAAAAATCACTTGCTTTGTGTCGAAATTAATGTCATGTGTTTATTTAAGAGGAAATGTGTCTAGCACTTGGACATCGATTATATAGAGGAACTTTTCATTGGTGAAGTGGAAGATTACAAATCATTTTGACTGCACAAATAAAATAATTATTGACAACTCTTTGTCAAGCCAAACCTGGAGTGAGTAGAATAAAAACAGTTCTTGACACTGAAATTATAATTGTTTATTTACAAAATTGGGCATTCGTATGTATACAAATGGATATAGACGTAAGTGTTTGTGAAATAGTTCATACACCCTTCCGATCTATTACTCAGTATAAAATCTCTGCTAGAATATTTTCTAGGTTTTCCTCAGTGGCAACTTACTTTTCAATGAAAAATTTTAGATAATTTATAACAGGGAATTCTGAATATCAGATACTTTTTGCAAGGGGCTTTTGGGTGGTATATATTGTGCGTATGGGTGCCGGGAGTCCTGACAGACGAATTATCTGCTCGCCGTCTTATTCACTGATAAACCGTGAAAAGCTAATTTTTGAGAATGCAGGTCCATAGCCGGGGGGGAAGAGGGTTGGGTACACCTCCCTCCCCCAACGGCTATAAAAGTCCACTAAATCTACTCGATTAAAAGTGATGAATAATGATTATCAAAGTATTTATAGTTTGAAGCTCTTTTACTTACCTGTAAAACAATCTCAAGAAGTAATTAAAATAAAATTCAATTTTTCAGTCCAGAAAAAAGTTCAAAGTCATTTTACACAGATTTTAATTTTCATGCTGTCCTGAAAATATAAAGTTGTAATAAAATGACATCATGCCCTTTGGAGTGTCCCAATAAAATTGTTCGCACTCCCACCTCCCTCCCCCCATCCCTTCCAGCAAATATTTTGCGTACAGCTTAGAATGCTTAACAACACAAGACAACAATACGTAACAGTTTTTGTTTGGCATCGAGATTGAATCTTTCTCCCTTTTTGAATCTTTTTCCATTTTACTGTTCGGGGATAAGTCTAACTCTAAGGAGAAAATATATCAGCGAAAAACCAAATGAATTTTATTCCGAAAATGTCTCACTTAAACAATCTTCCTGACACTTTAGTGGAATATTTTTGTCTGAAAGCTTAAAGAGATTATGAAACAGGAACTGATTGGTCACCAAAAAAAATCTCATGAAAACAAACTACCAATATTAATTATTTATTTTATATTAAAAATCGTATTAAATCACAAAAAGACGATAAATAAGTTTCTATCAGGAAACCACAAATTAAGAGTCGAAACAGGTAGGCATACAGTATCCAAAACACCTGAACATATGAAAACTTGCTAATTATGTAAAACAATTGTGATTGAAAAACTGGTTAGGAAACTCCGCAAGCTACAAATAAGATAACAATGTTTCTTTGTTTCATGTTGTGTGCACGGTCACGGTTAGGATCTTTTGTTCTAAGTGTGATGCTTCATTAGTCTATTGGCTGTTTGCTCATTTACATCTCAAGGCCTTTTGTTATTTGTGCACCATCAACGTCATATTTCAATAGGGAAAAGGAGAACAATAACATAGAACAAAGAAAGTCATCCAGTTTCCAAACCATTCGACTCTACTAACTCTGCTTATGTAATATATATAATGACATTTATGAGAAGTACTTCAAAGAAATAACTAATACTAGTAGATATCAGGTGTTCGGAAGGCGGTCATGAGTTCGAATCTCGTCATGCATGGGCTCAGTATGGTTTGTAGAAGAAGAAAAAAGTTGGAATTTATATGGGAATACCGAAAAAACGGTTGTTGTTGGTGACGATAATCTAAAACGGAAAGACTAAACGAGGCTAAAACTTTTTCTCAACTGCCGTCGTCTTCGCTTGGATCCTCATAGTGCTCTGACAATGACTGTCAAATTTTGTTGTTTGACGTTCACGTTGTCCACAGAGCCCCAAAGATTTTCGCGGCGTATCAATTAAGACGACGCTCAGTAGATGATCAGCTCGCTACATTCCAACGTGCAACTTCTGTATTCAATAATTAAGACAATTCTTCTTGCCGTTTCCGTCGTCGTCCTCGAAACTAGGGACTTTAATAAATCGTGAGGACGGGAGCATGGTGACAAGGAGGTTGTGAAAAATATTTCTCGCTTAGTTTTTCCATTTTAGGTCATCAATAAGCTTTCCCTTTAAACTTTACATAGAATTCTCAAACATAAAAAGGTAAAAGATTCATTCTCGAAGGCAAACAAGGATTGTCAAATTTTGTTGTTTGACGTTCTTGTTGTCTACGGAACCCGAAAAGTGGGCTTATTGTGGCGTATCAGTGAAGACAACGGTGAGTAGCGGGTCAACATGCTGCATTCCAACGTGCTACCATTGTGTTTTGTAACTAAGGCTATTCTTCCTTGCTGTACGCGTAATTGTTGCCGTCCTCGCATCTTAGTCGTGTTCACACTAGAGACGCAAACGCAAGCGCAGATGCAATTAAAACAAGTGTGAATGACGCAGACGCAAGAAAAACGAAAATTTCCTTTTTTTGCGCACAGCTTGCGCTTGCGTTTGCTCTTGCTTCACAAATTTCCAAGACGCCTGCGTAGCTTGCATCACTTGCGTTGCTGGTGTGAATGTCCTTGCGCTTGCGTCTGCGCTTCCATTCGCGTCTCTAGTGTGAACACGCCTTTAAAGTCCCAACTAAAGGTCCTACGTGACAGCGCATAAGATTTGCACGAGCACTGAAAACCAGTTGGTTGTCGCACGCATGGCGACATGGCGACTGCGTCTCGTGCTTCACTGATCAGCTCTCGAATTCTCCCAAACGTGCGCCTCGGTTTTCAATTCATAGCGCTATGAAGGCACAGAAAAAATGTTTTATTTCTTAAATGTCACAATAGTTTTTGGGAAAATATTTAGGCTAAAATCCTACCATTCTGGTTTTTAAAAACTCTTTAGAATGACCTCAGACTCTGGAATGACCCCAATTTGTATATATGAGATCTAACAGAACTAACACAGTATATTATACTGACCTGTAAATGTGGGAATGACATGTTTTGTTAAAGGATAATGAAAGTCCAAGTTATATATATCCGGCATTGTTTTTTCTTGACAAAGCTAAAAAATGCAGTTTTTGACAGTTAGCTCGTCAAACAATAGCCAATGTAGGATCTACTAGATATACAAGGGGCAAAGGGCATGGCCAGAAAAGAGGAATTTATTTCAGTCTTTTGCTTTCAAATTTATAGGCTAGAAATATGACTTAATGTAGCTGTGAGTCGATTGATGGCTTTTGTCGATGATGGTTGTAAAGCTAAGAAATTGTTCAAGGAACAAAGGAATAACAATCTTGTTCAATGAAACTGTAGTCTAAAAACCGTCCCGAACTTCTGACATCAAATAGCAGTTTTTAAAAACTTAGTATAGGTGACCGCATGGGGCTGAGAAAAATTAGTATGTGTAATCAAATGGTGACGAGTGAAATTAGGAAATAATTTCACGCGCGATTTGTACAAATTCTAATAATTTCTCGAGCCTTTAGACGAGGGAAATTATTAGAATTTGGACAAAACCAAACTGAAATTATTCCCTAATTTCACGAGTATACCATTTGATTACCTATTAATATTGTGGGTGTCAAATTACGTGCACAAGACGCGGTTTACTTTAAATTGTTTATTGTATTGAAAAAGTCCAAGGATCCTCAGCGCACCGTACGGAAAGTTTTAATTTTCTGAACGTACAGACAACTTGAATTGTTTTTGTTTTTCATTTTTGTTTTTCACAAAATGTTTCAAAGTTAAATCAACTGTCTGCCTTCTTTGTTTATGATTGGCCAAAACTGATTCAAGAATGAACTTGAAAACGCCGCCCGGGTCAAATGCGATCAGTAATCTGCTCTACAAAATGCCAGTTAATGTCAGTGTTTGAAAATGTTTTGAGCCTGTAAATAACAAACAGCAAACAGGCTAAGATATAATATACGCAAAAGAGCGTTAGTCACTAGAATATAGCTGGAAAACAATGCTGACAAAGTAACATCTTCAAACCTGGACGCCATTTTGGCTGCGTAGAAACAGTTCCCATGACAATTTTGTAATTTCACATGTGAAGTTATAAACTTAATCCTGAAAATTCGCGCCAAAATTAAGGAGAAGTTTGTCACCCATGATATTAGTATAGGTAATAGCATGATTTGTAGTGATATTTGGCATAAATACCACGAATGATATTTCAAGATTGTTATAAGTAATTTCACGAGCCTTTAGGAGAGTGAAATTTGAGACAATTTTGAAATATCACGAGTGGTATTTATGCCAAATATCACGTACAAATCCTGCTATTATTTGTTTATACTGCTACATGCTCTCATGTAGTAGTATAAGGCCCCGTCCACACTAACCCGGAAACTTTTGTATCCGGAAACTTTTCTTTCCGGAGACGGCTATCGTCCACACTAACACAGCGGATTCGGGAGGTGTATCGGGAAACTTTTGAATCCGCTATCCAGAGTGGAAACTTTTGAATCCGGAAACATAGTTCCTCCAGTGTGGCTTAGTGTGGACGGTGTATCCGGAAACTTTCGAATCTGATGACGTCAAAATTGGTAACATTCAGCTGGGAAGTACTGGGCTCTAAAGTGAATCCAGATACACCCTGCTTAGTGTGGACGGTCGAATTCGATATGAAACAGGTTAGTGTGGAGGTGGAAACTTTCGTATACGGAAAGAAAAGTTTCCGGATACAAAAGCTTCCGGGTTAGTGTGGACGGGGCCTAAGGGATTAAATTCGTTTGTGTTATCAATTAATCCACGCAATAACATATTATAACATCAAGGCAAACTCTTTGCGAGCTTAGTTCTAATCCAATCAGATCAAGACAAGTAGCATTGTATGCAAATCAAGTTTTGAATGTAAATTCATTCAGCGGCTTTCAGGCATTAAATTAAAATGTAGCCATTTTGCAATGCCTTGATTTTCTCTTTTATGTTTTGTCTTCAATTTGAGCTGCTAGAACTACGAACGGAATTAAGAGATCATCAAGAAATTAAGAACAAATTTACTGGTTCTTCTGAAAAATAGTGTGTATTTGGGGCAGGAAACATATAAAATGACGAAATGAATGGAAATAAAAAGACTGAATGGGATGACTAAAGAGCCGATCAATTCAACAAAGAATGAATGACTTAAAATTAACAGCACACAAAGCTTTGTTATTCAAACCGGATTTATTATCCTTCTTTAAAACAGTAACAAGAAAAAAAGAACTTTACAAAAATAAAACTATTATTTGGAATTTATAATTTACAATTAGAGATAAAACACTTCGAGACCACCAAATGCTGGTCAATTTTTGAATTTTGACACAGCTTATCTTTAATTGGAGCCCCCATAAGCTCTTATGTCAGTCTGTTTGGGAATTGTTTCCATCAGTGCAAATGAATCTCAACAGTACGACCACTGCGCTGCCGGAATGCGAAGCAAGACTGTGTGGCACAACAGTGTCTTCCATGCAGCAGGGCGTCTGGCACAAACATTGGATTGATAAATGTGGCTTTATTCTCACCTAACGTTCCAATTAGGTCAACTGTTTACTTTCTGAAAAGAAAAATACTATCGCTTATTTTATAATCATTTCTGTCATTATCATTACTAAAATTATCATTACAATCATTATCATTACTATCACCATTACCATAACTATCATTATCATCTTTATTATCATCATCACCATTACCATCATGATCACAGCCACCATCCTCATTATCATCACCATAATAATAATACTATGAATGCCAAGCGGTTGGATTCAATCAAAGACCAAAAGTGGCAAGGAAAGCTAATACAGACCCGGTGGACAGATA
>JAOBRB020006296.1:0-16488 GCA_027575285.2 Zoanthus pulchellus | reverse complement strand
GGGCACAAACAGACAAATGTTTCTTTTTTAGTGACTGGTCAGTTTAATAGCTAAATAAAACCTCACATAAATTTACATATCAACATCCTCTGCTCTCATATAGCACAGCTAGTCGGCGCGGGCAGACCAACTAGACCCTACCAACGGGCACAAACAGACAAATATTTCGTAATTGGTGACTGCTCCAATAGGTACGTAAACTATTAACCAGACCCTGCCAATGGACACAGAAACGTTTTGTGTTTAATTACTACATTAACTACTACATCTATCAACAGAGAGGCTGTACTGGCGCTAGATATTGGATAAATTTTTTGGATAGCCATAGACGAAAGTATAACAAAATTCAATGGTAAACGGGAAGTCTGTGCATGATGAACTTTCGCAAATACGTCAATTTCTGTTCAGGGTCTTTGGACTTAGGTGCCGTTTACGCTTCGCTACTTTATTACATGGCGAATGGCTGTGGGAATTTTTATGCCATTTCTTGGTTTTAAAACATAAATCGTATAAATTAAAATGGATAAATTTAGCCTTCAGTAAAATCAACAGCATTTTATTTGCACTTGAGTTTACAACAACGTTTACAATGATACATTCAAACTCCCTAAGATTAAGTGGAGGCCACCTGTAGTAACCATAGAGCCTAGTTGAGAACAGGTAGCCACACAGGAGACAAAAGAAAGTGACAAACCAGTTAAGTATCGATGAACCGTAGCTAAGTCACCGATTTTTGCAGGGATGAATGAAAAATACGAAGAATTTCGTCCAACTTATTAGAGGGAAGAATTCTCTGACCTAATTAACTCAAAATTTCGGTTGATTCATACATTTGGAACGGCATAAAAATCGTCACAAACAATCGCTGACTAAGAAATAATTGGAAAAGGAATTGGAATAGGAAAACTGCACGTTAAGTCTACTACCCAAGGTAACTGGGGCATTTCGAAGATGATCATCACAAACTTCACGTTTACAGTACAGTCCTGTTTATAAAGCAAGAAGCCATACGTTTACAAACTAGTATTTGGAAGGTTCAATATTAAATTTAAAGAATCTTCATTCCTTTGAGTAAACATTTAAACAAGAATCTTGACAACACCTGTGGGCTAAGCTGAGGTAATCCTCCATCAGTTGTGGAGCTACTGTAAGCCATTCTTTCGCACATCCATAGCTTCTCCTCTCTGAAACAGAAAAATTTCCTTTATGCTTTTTTTTAAAATAATTCTTCAATCAATTGACATGATTTAAAGCTTGGTAACGCATACTTCACTAGGACACATTTAAACCGAAGCAATAAGCTTCAAAGTTCGAATTCCTGTGCTCAAAAGATTATGAGAGACGAGCACACAACCTCTTATAGCCTTATATATGGATGGGAAGCTGTGGCAATGGGCTTAACCAATCAACTCAGTTTCCAGCAGCAAGTTTTTAACATTGCATTAGGAACCCTCGCCGTGACCAATGTTAGGTTACGGTCAGAAAGTCACTGTTTTATTGCAGTTCTATTAACAATTTAAATAAAACCAGTAAACTATCTTCTTCGAAAAATTATTAAAACTACAATGAGTGAAAAAAAAACACCTATGTCTTTTAGTTTTTAAGTACTGGTAACGCGGCTTACAACTGCTTCAAGCTGTCGTCTTGTCGTCCATCTGCACTCTTCATCTGCTCTCTTAAAGAGCTCAATCGCATCAATAACTGGTCTGCACATTCCAGCATGTTGCTATACACTGGGAACAAGCTACCATTTTGTTTCTCATCATGCGAACTGGAGAGCAAATTATAAGCTCTGGTAATAAACTTGTCACGAGTATCGATTGTGCTGCGGTCAGGATTCCCTGGTTCCTGGGTAATCTGATCAAGTGCGGTCTAAAAGTATAATTAAGGAATTAAGAAAAGCATGTTGTGTTCGAATAAACACCCCGAGTCTATACTGAAACACACATCACCCTACATTTTGTTAATCCAACATCAACTCGCTTATAAATGTTTACCCGGCAGATTTGCTCCTGTGAAAGGAATAAACTTCACGGAATACAGCAGAGATTACGACGTTTCAAAGCGTCATCGCTTCAGCTTTAGCCAATAGTAAATGAAATGTTGGAATAAGACATCAAAAATTGTTTGAGTTATTCAAATTAGTAATTATCACACAATAGTTACATTACATTAATACCTCAACTAAAACAACAAAACAATCGCTCTTTGTATCAGAACAATAGGGCAACCAAGTTACGTCACAATTATTCAAGATGGCGGCGCCCGGGAAATTTGAAAGCCAAAATAAGCGTTTTTGGAATTTATTTTTCTCGAATACAAATGCTTTCATCGGAAAAAGATTAAGCAATTCAAATTGTAAACATTATGTTCTGTGGTTTAGAGTTATTTTGTTGTTTGAGTGGAGGTTCCCTTTAAAGGTAAAAATGGATAAAATCATTAAGGCTGTAAAATTATTTATATAGAAGTTGTTTAAAAAAACCAAACGCGTTTTCGAATTAAAATGATAATGACTCTCAAGTCGAAAACTTTTGGGCTTTTTTAACTTCTATATAAAAATTTTTACAGCCTTAATAATTTTATCCATTAATACTTTTGCCTAAATGAGTATTTAGTGTTGGTCTTTGCTCTAGAATACACAAAATTTCATGCTTTTCGTCTTGTATAGCCCACTTGGCTATTCCGCAAAGCCAACACCCTGCCATATATGAATTTTCTATTGATTTGTAAAAATAACAATTAAGTTTAAGGTGAAAAAAAACTATAACTTATGTTGTTGCTGATAACAGATAAGACCTAAACTGAATTTTCTAAAACTAATAATACGCATTAATTTCTTATTTATCACCAAAATCTATTTTAGACACGATACTATAAACTAAGTGCGATTTTGAGCCGGTGATTTCATATTATATTATCGGCTAGTTGTGCGAAAATATATTTCATATTGGCGGAGTGGCGCTGACTGAAATGTTAACAGTATGGCGATACTATTTAAAATTGGATTCTAACGTCGCACGTCTATACAAAGCCGGTAAATATTCATTTCCCTGGCCATAACATTGTTCGTTTCAATATTGGCTGTCATTACTTAGTAAGGTTGACTGAGTTTTGTTCTTGATTTCGCTTTTTCAATTTGTTTTAATTTTCAGTTCCTAATACTTTCATTTATAAAGAACAATACAAGAGTGTTTAGTCATCACTTTCTGGTTATATAGTAACTGCATGGGTTGTTCATTGCAACACGTAAGCAACTACCATCTAAAGTACACTAAACAATTTTCAAAATACACTAGATACTCTACAAGTCTGATTCATAGAGTGTACTGGTAAAACCATAAAGTTAAAGTAGTTTTAATCCGAACCAAAGCTCTAAAAAGAATGGGCGGCGAAACGCGCTCTTTGGCCTTTTTGTCACGTGTCATGCAAGGAGTGAACGGAGAGCCCCTTTTGAGTAAAGGAACTTGAAAATGGCAGAAGTAATCAAGAATCGCACGTCATCCAGAATTGCAGCTGTATCTGCTTAACTTTCAAAGATGTTCCCCTTTTATTTTTAAACGCACGCTGTTACAAATATTAAATAGTAGCATGCTAAAAACAGGTGGAAGCTCAAGTTTTGAGAGATGAAAATGAAACATTAGTCTCTGAAACATATTCGACTTTCATTTTATTCTTTAATGTTCTTTTTGAGTTAAGGACATAAATCGACAATTATTTGGTGATGGAAACAGCGGAACAAACAAAGCAAGGTTTCTCAAAACTCCCATAACTTAATCCTGGATTAAGAAAATTCAAATACTAATGTTTTATAAGTAAAGCCTTGTGACACTTATAAAATACTTTTCATTTTACCAATAAAAGAAAGTCAAGATGGATCAAAAACATCATTGAATGAGTATATGTGGCTATATTTTGCTACTAAGACATTTTTTTGTTAAAAATAGTTCTCAGATCTAACGTAAGGAATTACTTTCTGTAATTTACAATCTTTTTTTGTGTTCAGTATCTATTCCGTGTTTTTATCTGCACCAGCATTTTCATTTCAAACCATAATTTATGTAAACGCCCGTCTTGTTTGGATATGTTTCATGGGTATTTTCTCGTTACTGCTTGTATTCTTAAAATCAATGACCAGATTTTTAGGAGTATAACACAGACTTTTCTGTAAAATATACAACTTCAGGACAATTAAAAATATATTGAAGGTGACTGGTTTCATAATAAATAGGAATGGGAAGTTACAGACTGAAATACTGTAAATTAATATTTTATTCTAAGAACTACTAGTGAATACTCCGACGAATGACAATAAATTTAGAGACAATAATTTTAAAAAAAGGATAGTTCGCTTTATAACAACAAATTCGAACAGTCTTTGTTTCATTGGATTGTGTAATGATAATTTTATGTCACCGACGACGATCTTTATTTGTTTCAGTTACAACAGCTGATGTATCAGCGGTAGCTACTATGTTATGGCTCTGTGTAAGACGACGAGCTGGGCGCCTAACTAATACCCACACGGTGTTCAAATAGACACGCATTGGGCTTTTTGAAAATTTAAACGGACTAAAGAAAGAAACGTTTGCTCTATATCATTCGCCAAAGGCAAGAATTTTATTGCTGTGTAGCTACATCTAGTGCATGATTACCTATGTTTTTCGTTGAATTAAAAGATTGCGTAATCAAAACATTGAAACTTTGAAAAACTGAGTATGATAAATGATAAAACAGTGCATGAAACATATGCTTCACGCAAATAAAAGCTAAATCCTTTCGAGCCTAGTGGCCCATGGGGCCGGCGCTTATTTCCGGTTTCCGTAGTGTTAGGCGGATGAGAGTCTTTGACCCCCCCCTGGACGGGACACTAATCCATCGCAGGTTAGCTCCCAGCAGACGCTGGTACTCATTTACCTACCTTGGAAGGATGGAAAGCTGAGTTGGATTAGATGGAAAAGAAGGCCACACAAAGTTCCAAATCTCTTCAAAGTGGCGGAATCGAACTGGGAACGTTATGGTTGGAAAGTAGAGATCTTACCAACTGCGCCAAACATGTCCATAACCTTTGGAAGGACCCATAATAGCACACGGCTTCTCGTAAATATATTCTTGAAAATGATCGAATCAATAAAAAGACTAAACTGAACCTAATCAACTGAAAAATTTCTCTTTGCTCGCAGAAACAAAGCGTTTTGTATTTTCTAAAAGCTTAATTATTTAATTCGCAACCGTTCGTCAATTATTGTTTAACGTCAGTGTGCAGACCCAAGTTTTCTGATAGAAGTCAAATAAAGCAGAATTTTCCAGGTTTTATAAATTTTGATAGTCAATCTATGCAATTCTTGCAGTTACACATTTCCTACAACTGCAGATGTCAAGAGTGCAATCTCCCAGCACGTACGTTCTACCAGCATTGTTTTTTATGTTTTGAGAAAAAACTCGCGCACTTCAAGGCTTCAAATTATTCTTGGACATGCAAAACTTCTATAAAACAAAAGCATTTTAACCACGAGGAACCATTCTTTTTAGCGCCATGCCCGGACATAATCAGTGAGCTGGAAAGGTATTTGGTGCAAAAATCTAAAGTCACACTCGCCTGGTTAAAGAAATTACTGTAAAGTGGAATCAAAAATGAAGAAACCTGAAAACCTCAGAACAATAAGAAATTAACAAAAGGATACTCGTTTCTGCTCCAATAGCATACAATTGGTTTGTAGCATACTCTGGACAGCTGTGAAAAGACCGTGGGTCTCCCTGTGGCGACGAGATTCTACCTCGAGTGACATTACTATTAACTCATGTCTTGATCGTTGCTGCATCAACTGATTGATAACCTAACATGATGAAAGTATTTGCAATTGAAACCAGACCGAGTATTAATTACTTTTAGTTGCATAAACATTTTCTCAAAACAAAGCAATTGTCAACTTTTGCTTTTAATAAACTATTAAAGTGGATCAAGGTCAAACACAATACATAGTCAATGCATCTGCGAACCTGATCTTGTTTTGAAGTAAAGTAGTCCTGCCTTGCAATCTTTAAATCGTAGTCCCCTTGTAGAATCCGTGCTGACTGTAACTCCGCTACCTCTTGTAAAAGATTTGGTAGAATTCTGTCTGTAAGTTCAATAATATCTTCCCTGTTTTTAGTCAAGGATCTTTGTAGCTTCGTCATCTTTTGACTGTAAGGGGTAAGATTCGACTATTAGAAAAACATGCTCTTATTTCAATTCGCTGTTTCCATATATGTATTTCGTAATAATCAATATTTCAATACTTCAACACATTACTAGATTACTAGTTGTTTGTTTTATGATACTATTACAAGCAGAACAAAGGCATATTGTTGTGATTATTTCCAAGAGACATACACATTCTCCTTACATAGAGCTTACAATAAAATCAATAACCATCTGGAAGCAGCACGGCCACAGACTTTAATACAGATGACCCAGGTTCAAATCACCAACTCAGACACCTGCACAAAGTTTGTCCATGGTGATCCCAAGGATAATTTCTCCACATTGTGTTACCAGCCAGCTGTTTTTCACCTATTAGCTGTGGACACTCTCTAAACAAGCTTCAGGCTAAGTAATGCTACACTTAAAATAAACAACTTCTTTTTTTTCTTTTAATAGTATAGATGGCGATCAGTAAATATTTAGCACATGAACAATTATGCAGAAACAAAGGGTTTGAAAAGAAACTTCAGATGGGAACCAAACCTATGTCAAGAAGTTATGTTCTATGATTTAGTTCCGGTTTAGTAGTTTTCTGATCACGTGATTATTATTTAGTTCCGGTTGGTAGTTTTTCGTCACGCGTGACCACATGTCAGCGAGCGAATTTTAAAAGTATAGTTGAGTGAGTTCAAAGCAAATTAAAAGTAAAAACTTGTGGGAGATACTATTCATTTGTGAGATAATCTTGTTGTCCGCGACCCTGCCAGGACACGAATTCAGGAGAACATAAACCGCTGAAGTGGAAACATTGTGACTTTTGTTGAGTTTGGAGTTTTAACGAGTGGAGTTTTTCAAATTGGCCACCAAAGAAAATTTTTTAAAACATATTGCACTTGCCGAGATAAAAGTGAAAGACTTAAAAAACAAAAAACGGAGAATTAGCAATTACCTTGGAAAGTTGTGAAGTGTTTTGAAGCGTTTGAAGAGATTAAAAGATGTGATAGCAGATTATTTGTTAGGGACTGATAAATATATATGTTATAAACAAGATTGGATTGAGAAGGCTAAAAATGGTATCCACTCGTTCATACAAAGGAGGCAAGAGCTTAAAAATAGCTAGAAAGTGCTAGGGAAGAAGAAAGTGAAGCAAAATAAGAAAAGGAGTTGCAATTGAACAAAAAGTTTGGACACCTTGCAAAAAATCTCCAAGAAACACAAAAGACAAAAGAAGGAAAAGTACAAACAGTGAAACATCAAAAACATACAAACATACACTATTTCATGGAGAGTACAAGGATTGGTTGCAATTTCGGAACTAATTTATGTTTCAAGTCGATTGCTCATCACTAGCAGAGATAAGTAAATTCAATTATTTAATAGAACTAAAGAAAGGAAAACCCAGAAAGGATATTTCAAGCCTTAATTCCCCATACACCAGAGGGTTATATTAAAGCTAAGAAGATTTTACAACATAATTATGGGAATTAAAGACATTAGCGAGGGTCCACCGGGATCTCATCAAGGATCTGGAAGAGTTGCAGCTCATCACGGCCTTTTCCGAGTTCAGCCGGAAGTCGCGGAACGCAATGCGTTGTGGTCTAGCTTCGGTACAAACACAGCTACTAGTTTCCCGCAAATTTTTATGCTGCTATAAAACAATTGCAAACTAAAGGAGAAAGTCCAGAAAAAACTCACCATTTGCATATTAAAAACTATGAATTGAAACCCAAGTGTGATGAAACGGGATCAGATTGGATCCTATTTGCGAGACAGAGGAATTTCATGCCATAATAGAAAAAGAAGTGAAAGGATAACTCTCGCTAATAATGCAAATACCATCGGCATCAATGTCCGGCCAGCACTTGCAGAAGTACAACAAGAAATCCAACAAAACAAAGAAAATCTGTTATTCTTAGAAGATGGGATGATAGTACTACCTAATCCAGAACTTTTGGATAATGGATGGGAATCAAAACCTGTAAATCTTCCCCAGATTACAAGCCTCGAGGTTACAAACTACATTGAAAACCGTACGTAGCCATACATAAACTGCCCTGAAAGTTTCTCACTTATGTCAACTTTTACCCAATATGAAAGAGTTAAAAATATTCCTCATGCAGGTATTTGATTTTAATCTATTTAATTTTCCACTTTGTAAATTAGGAGCTGTTTTGTTTGAAGACTAATTACATAATTAGAGGGTAGGTACCATATTTTAAAACTTATTTTAGTTTCTTGTTCTAGGTCTCAAAGAGTTTGCATTAAATGTCAATACTGAAAAAGCAAAGGCGCTGAAGGATGGGGAAAGCCTGCTGTTGTCAGGACATGTCAACAAAGTTTCAATGCACTGTACTAGTTCCAACATAAACTACTGCTTTGTAAAAGCTGTAGTACATCCATCGATGTCTAGAACTCAGGAACCTTATAAAGTCTGGGCAGTACTTCATAAGAAATCTGCAAGAATTGAATCAGCTTATTGCGCTTGTCCTGCTGGGTAAGATTACTTCATAAGTGTCTTACATCACCCCAGGTTGAGAATCTTAATAAGATCTTACAAAAGCATTGAAAATCTAGACATCTCTCACAAAAATTGATATTTTAGATATCTAGATCTTATTAGAATGCTCAATCTGTTAGGTTTCCTCCTCAGTACATGTACCTTTTTATTTGGTTGTGTGATCTAGTGTCATTCTTTATAGTGTTATACATGTAGTATAATACTTTAGTTCAGTTGTATCAAACATTTTCCCTAAAATAATGTGAACATGTAAAGCTCTATATTTAGCAACTTTAGTCTTAAATGTTCACATTTACTACATTCTTTTATTTTTATGAATATTATTTTGTTATCTTGTATATTCTTTTGCAAGTATGTTTTTGAATAGGAATTTTCTAGACTGTCTGCGGTCTTTGTAATACGACTGTCCTTTTTTATAGATTACGTGGTTTCTGCAAGCACTTCATGGCATTGTTCAACCTTGTTGTTAGAGAAGTAAAAAGTGGCTGTAATAAGGCTTGTACATAAATGCCATAATAATAGCACAAACCTACAGCAAAGGGAAAGAACTTCATCAACCTGATTTTATGAAGAATGTAGACATTTGTAAGGTTAAAGGTAGATTTGATTCTACACATGATTTCAAAAAAGTTATCGTAGAAGTTTTGATCCACGAGCTTTGGTGCATCGGAAAGTAAAAACTTTGGCTCATTGTGATCTTGAAAAATTGAGGAGAATTACATATGGAAACAGTGCCATCTTGCTATATGGAGCCCCTAATGTAGATTTAACACTGGAAAGTATATTATCCATTGCAGATAAACTTTTAGGTTGCCACAAATCTCGCACTTACAGTTCAAGGCGTTTCTCACTAAAAATATCAAGTTAGATGCAAAAACAATAGCAAATGTTGTCAACTCGACAGTAAACCAACGTTTCTCCCCCATGTGGTATTTATTACGAAAAGGGAGGATCACTGCTTCTAAAGTATATGAATGTATAGAAAAGATAAAGAATGATGGCACTGTTGCTAAAAAGAATAACAGCCTTGTTGGGAATATGTTAGGTTATACTGACTCGTTTCAGACTGAAGCAATGAAACATGGCCTGAAAATGGAACGCATATGTATTAATCATTACACTGCTATGCAGAAACAAACACACAGTGACTTCAAAGTCAGTCCTACTGGACTTCATATATGCCAGCAGTACCCTTTTATTGCTGCCCCTCCAGACGGCATTATAAGCTGTTCTTGTGAATCAGCAAAATCTACAAGCTGCACTGCTAAGGGTGAGAAAGGTCGCCTGGAAGTAAAGAATTCATTAACAAAGGACAAGATAAAAGTATGGGCTAAAAAGCCAAATTCTTGTCTTATTGTTAGTGATGATGGTTCCATGCATTCAATACTTGACTATCAGTACTATGCCCAAGTGCAATGTCAAATGTACGTCACAAATACTGAGTATGCAGATTTTATTGTGAGAACCACAGCTAGATCTAACATACACATTTTAAGGATTTATAAAGATGAAGTTTTTATTGCTGATATGATAAAAAAATGTTCAATTATTTTTGACAAAATCATTGTTTCAGAGCTTTTCTACAAGGTCATCAAAACCTATTTCTCTCGAAAAGCTGCTTCAGAAATTATTGACAATGTTCTTAAGAATGTCTTCAAAGGTAATAAAAGGTTGAGGACTGAGTGAAAGCCAGTGTGTACACAGTGACGTTCAATATTTAGAAAGTGAAAGAAATATTTTAGGGTTTGATCCAGGATCCCTAAAGGGACTCCCAAAAAAATGTACTGGAATGATTGTTGAAAAAAATTACTCCCAACCTCAGGTGAAGTAGACAGTAACTTTACCCTTAACAGATTGTGAATTTGGGTGTAATCACCTGGAACTGTATGCTTTGATTTAAATGTAAACACAACACATCATGCTTGTTGTTAAAAGCAAAGCTAATTACTATCTCAATTCAGCTCTTTTTGTGTTCTTGAGAATTTTTGCTTTTAAGTGATAGGATTATTATTCCTGTATATTTTATGGAGAATCCTCCAGGTTCAGAATATTTGTGCAGACTCAAGATAAAAAATCTTTTCAGGCACTATTTCACAGTTTATACTCCAAGACTGACTCTAACCTGGGTTTTTATCTCAACACTGGCTCGCTTTTTGTAATTTTCATATAATTTTGTACAATAACTAATTTATATTAGTATTGCTCCCGCCTCGAATAGTGTTTTTTTGGCTAATTGCGGGTAGCAATTATCTGTTTTTAGTTTATTTATTTAATATATTAATAAAATTGTTGTTGTTGTTGTTGGTAAGTGGGGGAAAATAATTTGCACCTCCTACTCCTTGAGAAGTGTTAAATTATTAAGTTCTCCAAAATTGAGTCCATACTTTTCATTAAATAAGTTTGAGAACATTTCACTTTCAATCTTTAGTAGCTTGCTTTATTTGATCGATTCTAATGTTTTCTTTACCAAATGTGTTATTTTGTATTTGCTATGTACTGTTAGGAGAAGTAGAGTGTTGCAGGGAGTGAAAGGGGTTAAATAAATGTATGTTTCTCTAAACATGCACAAGGGAGCCATACGTTACATAAGCTTACCATTATTGCATTTATGAAGATGCTCTATCGATCTACCTTTGCTAATATTGTGTTAAGCATTTCACAAATTGAATCAGTTCAAATAATGGTAGTACTGTAAATTTATCACTTTTACATCTTGTGTTGCATAAGAATTATGATAAATAAACTTTGAAGACAAAGACTGAAGTACTTTGTAAATGATTATTTTGTCTAGATAAAAAAAAGTTAAACAAGGGATGAAAAAGTTTACTTTTATCATTACCAAATATATTCCACTAGAGAGCAAAAAATGAATTTTGATGGCAAAAAGCAACTATTGTTTAAGAATAATTTATTTACTTCATTGGTACTAAGACTCTCATCAGATTGATCTGGGCTCCAACAACAACGAAAATCTAATCAATCATATCTGCCATGGTTAGTGGTATAGGACCCTGGGTTATTTTGTAGTTCTTCAATCTTTCAATCACTCTCTCAACATGGATTCTGACATTTGAGACCTCTGCATTGGAAACATTTTGTGAGAAGGAGAATTGTACATCCTTTTTCTTGAACTCCGGAATAATAAGTTCCACACCTTTCATTAAGAAATCATCAGCATTTGTGAAACCTTTATCTGCCAATACTTTATCCCCATTATGGAACTTATTTTTAAAAAATCCCTGAGTGCCTTAAAATCTCAACATCAGACATATTACCACCGGCAGCTTCTGAAATAAAGGAAACAATTCCTCCTGGTGTACAGGCTACTAGGACTTTAAAAGTGTCTCTGTTTATAGTTTGAGTAAAGAACTGAATTTGCACTGCTGAGTGAGGGCCTTTCTGTTTGCACTTCAGTAGCATCAATTATAGCACAAAGTTTATCCCCATAACGTTTGAAGCATTAAGGGTAGTATTTCTTGATCTGTTCAGGAGAAAGCCAGTAAATTAAAGGTTCATGCTCTAATGATAGTAAAGATAGCCAGATCATAATTGTTACTGACACCAATGAAGTTGACATATCAAACATGGCAGCCAGTAAATCCATATTAAGGTTGTGCCTTAGTTTAATAAGGGTTATAAGTAGCTCATCCATTAAACATCATTTTCTTTTTGGCCCTGGTTTGTTTGTATTTTGTTGCTGATAATGTTTCTCTGCACTTGACTTTTCACCTCTGTAATACGCCATATTCTTAGCCGGCTCTTTAACGTGATCATAAATCCAGTTAAAAACCTCATAACTCGGAAGTCCTGTATAATATATCTTGATAAGAGTGTCATTATCTTTGATCGTATGGATACCAAAATTTGATCGGCTTTGTTTTTTCTGTTCTTTGGCAAGCTGTTCTTTCAGGGGCTTTATTTCAGCTTCATAATCTTCTTTTGATTTATTCTGGCCAGTTTCCATACACGTACTTACTTCAGAAGAACATGGACTTCCGCTTCCTTTGTGATGGATGCTTTGAGTTTGTGACAAATTGCTTTCATCAGAATTTATACGTTCAGTTAAACCTATGGGACTATCTTGACCTGTATTACATATCTTTCTACAATGATAACGTATTTCTCTCCATTGCTGAGTGTCTTCTCTGTAACCCTTCAAGTATTTGGAAGGATGAGGCGATAACCCTCTTGGCTGACCGTATTGAAAATGATTACTGCAGACAACAGTGGATGAAGTAAACTTCAGCAACTCTCTTTGATTCAAACAATTGGATCATTTTTTGTACGAACGCGATTTAGGGCATCAATGAACCTTAATTACTGCATGAGGGCCAAGATTTTTTTTCACGTGAGGCATGAGAATCCATCTTTATAATTATAAACAATAATAATAAGTTTAGCCTTATTTATATTGATAGACTATAGATTACTTATCGTCGTGTTAGTTGACGCTAACCAGGATTTCGTTCATAAACAACAGAGTAAATCAAATGATATTTACCTTTCCCTAAATTGAGTGTCGTTATCGCAGCCATAAACTGCACAACGAGGCATATTAAAATTCTCCTTTCTCTCTATATTTTCTTTTCCATAGCCCACGTAGGCTACAAAATGGCTTAATTATACCGAAGCTAGACCACAATGCATATAGTGCTCCGCAACTTCCGCTTGAACTCAGAAAAGGCCAATGGAGTGTGCATAGTTTTAACAATAAGCTTGCTAGGATTGTTCATTGTTCGCATCTCTCGTCTATTAGGGTGCAAAAATAGGGGGGAAAAGCCCCAAAAAGTCGGATATTTTGACCATGGCCGGTAAAATTGTTGTAAAATTACAGATAGCAGCCCAAAAGAGCCAGTTAAAATCCCAGGAGAATGTCACACAAAATTGTGAGCTCATCTATTGTTAAAATCAGTCTTGAAGCTTGTTGTGGATTCTCAATTCCCTGCATGTCAGGAAATCACATAAGACTGCTTGAAATCTGAAACAGAGTAAATAAAACTGTCTGTAGATTAAATTCGTGTTGTCGATTGCATAATAATTCTTCCTGCGATCATGTCTGCTGACATGTTGGCGAAGCCGAACCGCATATTGCCGGACTTGCCACTTGCCGGCATCACGCAAGGCCAATGCATCAGCAACTTTATCAAGCGATCAAGGTGGGCCAAGCAAACATCCACTTTCTTCGTCCAAGAAGCAGAAACGTGTCAACGAGAATTAACGAGAAAACCAGAACACGTGGCTGGGACGAAAAGTGGAAAACTGACAGACCTTTGCTCGAGTGTGACGAACACACACAAACCATGCACTGTTTCTGGTGTAGAAAACATGTCTCAACAAATTCCCGTGGAAACCAAAGTGCTTTCATTTCGAGTAATTCAGTTAAACACAGAAACAGCACGGATTTTACTTATTTTGACTAATAGATTATATCCATTATTTTTTAATACTCTCTTTATTACTCGGGCTACCTGTGGTAGGCCTAGGTTAGGTTTGGGCTTGCAATCTATCTATCTATCTATCAATCTATCTATCTATCTATCGACAATGTCGAAAACGTGTAAGCCCGCGTTGCTTAACAGTCTGCGGTATCTTTTTAAAAACACGAATGCGAGGCTGCTGCCAGCCAGCGCCCATATTTTTGCACTTCGCTCTTTTGCTGTTAGACTGCTGATAGAGTGGTAAGTGTGGTTTTTAAAGGAGTTATGGATTGTTCTTTTTCTGGGACGCTTGCATTACTTACAAACACACACAGAATTCGCGGTAGACCTGCAGTTAAAAGTGAAGAGCGTCAATTTCGAAACGGGTCGTTCCGCGAACTTGAAAGATGCTATATGCATGCTAAAAGTGATCTTAACAGTACTCAAAACAAATATATTGAAAGATATACTGAAAACTTTGCTGAAATCTATGCTATACAAACTCAAACTGAAAACCATGTCAAAGATACACAACTCAACTCAAGTCAACTGAATAGCGCCCGCTCAAACAAACAAGCAAGTACCAACATTGAGAATTATGCTGTCGGAGGAGAGGTTCAAAACAATATGAACAACATTTTGGGTTCTGTCAAGATGTTGAAAGAAATAATAGAATCAAGAAGCCTTGGACTTATATCATTGACAGTAAGTTTTTTATTTATGATACTGTTTTTCGTAACGGGCTTAAACATTCTATATAACGGTGTTTTGCTTCTTCAAGTATCACTAGCTTGCTTGTTTATTATGTGCATGGCTCAGATCGTAGTCTTCTTGATAGAGCATCATTTTATAACTTTGTCACGGAAAACGAGTTTGTTAAACTCACAACAAAAGAACTGCAATGTATTTGAAAAAGTTGTCGCAATATCTATTAATGTTAATCATGATAAAGAGGCACATTTATTAGAGGAATGCAGGTCTCGTTATGCAAAATTTCATTCCCGTCAGTATGTTGACCATAAGCCGCGTGTTTTTTCGCGTGATCGAGAACCAAGCAGAGTTCCAGTGAAACAACTTACACGTCTTTTACA
Source organism: Zoanthus pulchellus (assembly GCA_027575285.2). NCBI lineage: Eukaryota > Metazoa > Cnidaria > Anthozoa > Zoantharia > Zoanthidae > Zoanthus > Zoanthus pulchellus. The sequence goes on along the minus strand of JAOBRB020006296.1, from coordinate 1,281 downwards.
CAAAAGCAGGAAAATACGAAAAAAGATACGGGAGTATGTCTGTAAAAATGTGCCAATGTCGTCTAGAATGCATTGCTTTGTCCATAAGTGTAATTTCGATCACGAACAAGTGAAGTTTCCCAAAAATTTTCATCGTAAGTTTAAGAAGAGAAACCTTGCTTCTGGTGTTAGTTTGTCCAGACGGAGAAAAATATGGTCTAGACATTCTCTTTTGAACTTTCGTAAAAGACCAAAGAATGCCAATCTTATTTATTATTCTGTGCTGTTGTCAAACAAAAATACCTGTAGTTTATCCCATGTCTACAAAACTCTCAATCACAGAATCATTCACAATAAATTTATTCTGAGTAGAGATGTAGAAAAAAATCCTGGACCTCACACAGTAATCGATTCTAACAAAACAATTTCCGCTCCATATTCTCAAGGTAATACAGCAATGTTTGGGTCAAATGCTGGTCAGCAATGTGTAGCCATGTCATTGAGTGCGTTGATATACAACCATAGGATGTCAATAACTTCTGCAGGAGACCTAGTAAACATTATGAATTTGGGAAACGAATTATATTCTGTCCTGTCACGATTTTACAACCAAACTTTTTTATTGTTGACAGAATTACCAAGTATTGTGAAAGTATTTGAAACTAATTACAAAATAGAATACAGTCCAAGTTATACTGGTAATGTACAGGATGTTGCAACTACTGTTGATTTTGTTTATTGTATGCCTTTAGGTAATGCTTTGCAAATATTGATAGGGGAAAATTACAAGTCATTTATATTAACAATTCAAAGTACTACAGTAGCTATTTATTGTGATGTTAATCAAAGGTTTAGAATATTTGATTCACATTCTCGTGATTCATCTGGCCGACCCCATCCTGAGGGTTGTTGTGTACTCCTTAATGTTGACAACTTTAATGCTTTAATAGAATACTTCCAAAGTTTATACAAGAATTCAGCTGATTTATTTGAACTCAGAGGAGTGCATATTACCGAGATTTGTTTACAAAACACTGTTTCTGAACATTCCTTTATTCCAAAAATTGCCACTTCGATATCGATGCAGAATGAACTGATTTGCAAAGCCACAGATGTTGATCAAGTCAATGGTAATACAATTTCAAGTGCCAGTAATAACAAACATGTTCTTTTGAAACGTTGTTGTGCTTTATCATTGTATTGCATTTGTTTTTCTGTAATTAAAGCTTGTAGCTATTGGAATTCAAATACACTTGACTCAATTACTGATCATGGAAACATATTTTATACTGAAATGTGCAA
>JAOBRB020006185.1:2237-16489 GCA_027575285.2 Zoanthus pulchellus | reverse complement strand
GAGCAAATTTTACACTTTAATGAATCACCAGGATTCATCTCAACGTCTCCAGCTAGTAATAAAAGAATGCTGTGGATGCTTGTGGAGTTAGCGTAATAAGGAACTTTGCGACGAGAAAATTTCCAGCAAAACTTGAAAGTTGTCGAAACAACATGGCGGCTTTTGGCTCCAAGACCAAAATAAAATAGTGTGTATTCTTCATCTTGCCAGGCGACCGGAACTTGCATGATTTCTTCGATGATTCTTACTTTTTTGTCCCTTCTTATTTCATTTTTAAGTCGTTCAATATTAAATAAAACAATGATAAATAAGAAAATAGCGGCTTTCGAGGAGCTTTCCAAAGCACGTCCGTTCACCATGACTGCCAAGCCTATGTTAGTTTTAATTAATGTAGAATAAGTATTGAAAATAATGGACAACTGTTTTTGAAGACACGTTTCGGCATGCTTATGCCATCATCAGTTTTTTACGTGTAGTAGTATAAATACAAAATATGATAAATATTTACAATATGACTTAATACATTATAATGCAATGAAACGGAAATTAAAGAGTTAAGAAAGTACTGAAGTGATGTAGTTGTTTGTTAAGGTCGGGTTTATGTTTATTTATGTAAAAGGCTTCTTTAAGTTTAAGGTCAATAACGTTATTCGCTGAATCCAAGATGCGAAAACAAGAAGGTGTGTACATTCCCTTGCATGACAAAAATTTTAAAAATGTTTAAAAAAATGAAAGTTTATATCGTGTACTGTAAGATCTTTAATCCTTGTAGAAAAACAGCGACTGGTTTCAACAATATAACAGGAATTACATCCCGCACAAGTAAATTGATAGACTACTATCTCTTACCAGACTACTAACAAATCTCTTGCCCAGAAGATCAGAAGAAAAACATAAATTACAAAAAGAAAGACATGTTTCGGAAAGTCCAGTGGCAGCATCGGCGGTTCATGTTCAGCATTTGCAAGATTGTTTATTCTAGCTCTACTAGTAAGAAAATTATGTATTTTACTGGTAGAAAGTTAATCCTTAAAGTAGATACACAAGCAAGTGTCCGTAAAGAATAAAATTTTAGAAACAAACTCCATTGACTCATCGCTGAAGTATTTCTGTTGTAAAACAAAGAACAAAGAGCTATAGTGAAACATGAGTTTGAACGATAGGAAAGCCATTGATGAAATTAGAGAACTTGACACTGGTTCTAGTGAAACGCTTGATGAAAACACTGACTTCAATGACAAGTCAAAATCTGAAGAGCGCGTTAGGACATTAACAGAAAAAGGAATGGAGTACAGGGTAAAATTAAAAGAAAAAAAACAGCAAGAGCAGCAAAAAAAGAATTCAATGAAAATGTTAATCTTTTTCAAGCCTTTATAGTGAGCTCGCGCGACCACGATTCCATAATTTCTCAATTAAAAAAACTAATTAAGCTAGGGGAAATTGCAAAAACAAAACTAAACGAGTGGAAGGAACTTGTCACAAATACGCCGCACGCAGCAATAATTGAAGAAATACTAGCAAACATTAAGGATTTCGTAGAAAATGCCCATGCAGCAGCATTAGCAAAATTTGGCTCAATTACAAAATGAAGAAAGGGAATCTGTGTCTTCAATTAAATCCCATGTTTTATCAAGTCACTCTGTTAAGTCTTTTCATTCCCAAAACTCGCTTTTCTCACGCTGCTCCTCATCAAAATAAACTCTGATAAACATTAGGGCAAAACGCGATACACTGGAACAGAAAATAATTTTAACGACACAATTCAAGAACAACAGAAAGTTTTACAAAAACTTAAATTACGACAAGAACTTAGCAAAACTATAGCCGAAGAAGCCGTTTATCATAATGCTCTGAAAAACGATTTGCTGGCCGACGAAGAATTGCCTCAAGAACACGAAAATTTGATCAATCGTTATTTAACGCCGCCAAATTTCGAGCCTAAATCTCCCTCGGAATTAGTAGACTTCGGATCTACTAGGGCTCAGCTTCCATCACAGTTACCTGACACAGTCGACCCAATCCCCCCCAAAATTCTTGGACGATACAGAAAAGCTAGAAGCTAACAAACTAGCCAACATAGATAAAACATTTACAGTCCTTGAGCCAAGTACTTCCCAAGTTACAAGTAATCAAGCTACTACGCCTTTTGCTAGCACTAATTCAAACGAACAAAAGTACCCCCACAAGCGTGACAGGGTGTTTCTTCTTCCCAATTGAAGATCAAAACTGGAAGTAATCTAATCACACCTCGCAATTCTTTAACGAACGAGCTATTAGAGAGTACCCATTGATTTAGTGGCCCAGATTTCTTATTGCGCTCAGATGCCCTGTCGCCATCTGTTCAGAATGGTTACAATTTAGACCCATTAGATAGAGAAATCAAAAAAGCTACCGCATTAATTACCAAGACAAAATACTGCAACTTAAGTTTAGTACCCATGCAATGCTCGAAGTGGACCGTTTCAACCATTCACCTTCTCTTAATCGTCTAAAACACAGTATCATTCGCATACAAAGGGCGATTGAAAGATTAAGAAAGAATAAATAGTTCAACTAGCGACCCAAAGCCCCTCCCCTTGTAGAAGAACTAAACCATGCAGAGCGCCTTATCATTAAATCAGTGCAACGCCAGAACTTTAACGTCGAACTTGAGACTTTGCACAAACTTACAGATAATGAAAACAAATTTCAAGGACGTAAAAGTGCTCGCGAACACAATCTCAAGGTTAAAAGAATTAGTAGCCTCTACCGTCTTGACCCATTCGTTGACAAGCAAGGTCTCGTTAGAGTTGGTGGTTGTCTAACAAATGTTAACTTACCAACTGAAGTCAAGCATCCAGTTATAATCCCAAGAAACAGCCACATTACAACAGTCTTCATACGCCAATATCACCATGGGAAGCAGCAGCAAGGCAATGGCTTGACTCACAATACCTTACGTACGCGTCAAGCAGGCTTTTACATAATCAACGGCTGTTTAGTTGTTTCCCATTACATCTCAAAGTGTGTTACCTGTCGCATGTTACACGGACTGTTAACAAAAAATGGCCAATCTACCGAGCGAACGTATCACGCCTGCTCCTCCATTTACATATACTGGGATGGATACAATCGGGTCTTATTACATAAAAGAAAGAAAGAAAGAAATGAAACATTGTGGAATGATATTTACTTGCTTAGCATCTCGTGCGATCCACCTCGAGACACTCAATGCAATGACAACCGACTCCTTTATAAACGCTTTAGGACACTTTATCAGTCGTAGAGGAAAAGTACGCCAACTTAGATGCGATCATGGTATCAACTTCAAAGGAGCAAACAACGAACTTACTGTCTCCCTTAAAGAAATGAACTGTGAGTCCATCAAACATTTCCTGCTGTCGGAAGATTGTGACATAATTGACTTTAAATTTAACGTCCCTCAAGCTTTTCACATGGGAGGTGTGCGGGAGCGACAGATACGTACAACAAAGTCAGTAACGTCATCCTTGCTAAAAAGCCATGGTATGCAACAAAAAGATGAAGCTCCCCGTACTTTAATAACCGAAGCCGAACGCATCGTCAACAGTCGTCCTCTCACAATAAAAAAACTTTCTGATCCTCAAGCCCCAGAGCCATTAACTCCAAATCATCTCCTAATCTTACAGTCTCAGATTGTGCTACCTCCACCTGGGAAATTTTATCCACCAACTCTGTATTCAAGAAAAAGGTGGCACAGAGTGTAGTATCTGGCCAACCAGTTCTGGTTGCGATGGCATAAGAGTATTATGCGCTACTGCAATTAAGACAGAAATGGAACAGGCCCAAAAGAAATCTCGAAAAGGGAGATATTGTTTTGTTACAAAAAGAGAAGCCAAGAAATCAGCTGTGGTAACTAAAACCTTTCCCAGCAAAAACAATTTCGTACGCAAAGTAGAGATTTCTTTGCATAAACACGGACAAAGAAAAACTTTTAATAGAACCCATTCACGGTCTTATATTATTAATTTCCAATTTTGCTACTGCAAGTTTCACCTCTGGGATGGAGCTCCGATCTACGACAACTGCCAGCGTTAAGCTTCATACAGTTGTACAAGTATCTTGTTTTTTCGACTGGAAAATACAAGCACATCGTGCTGAAAGGAACCAACTACAAAAAAACTCAAGGCATATCAGTTCTTTTATGAAGGTCACATCAAAGCCCTCGAATCTAAAGGGCACTAAAACAAATAATATGTGAAAGCTGCTGAGTTGGCATCTATGAAAAAGAAAAAGTATAATGTTGTTATCATACCGGCGGTGTATTGTTTGCAATGGAAGATTTTTGTCGAAGAGGTCTTAAAAGTCAACCCAGAACCGCTTTCATGCACATCTAGACTTTCTGTATGGGTTGTGCCTCGAAATCAGAGCGTTACAGCAAAACCTTTAAATAAAGATCCCCATCGGTAAAGTGAGAAATCGAGATACTCCAAAACTTATTAACTTTGATCCAAGAGCCTCATACCAGCGGCAAGTGGATGAAAGAGACTTCCAGAAACTTTAATTTGTGACTCTCTTGAAGACTGTATTCTGTTGAGTATGTTTCATCTTTTTTACGATAATCGGCTGAAATCAGCAACACAGGGTCTAAGAGGTAACCAGAACAAGATGCCTTTGGCGTCAAATATACTAGAAAATAGATATCTGTATATATTTGTACTAACAAGCGTTTAAAACGAGTGACCCATTGCTTTTAACGATAGCTATGACATCGCTAGCCCTAGTTTTAAGGAACTTGTAGATAAATATATGCAAAACAAGAAAATCACGGAAGTTGAAATTGCAGCCACAAAGAAACAGACCCGAGGTCAGCATAAACAAAGGTCGAGCCCGAGTGTTGTATGGGAGAGAGAACGAGGCAAATGCTGTAACGTTATATAGGGAACAAGCTCTGGCCAATGAAAAAGTTTTAAAAGTTGAGGAACCAGGCCTACTGACTTCACAAACCAAACCTTTCCTTGGTGCTACTTTGGACAGAATAATGACAGACACTAAAACTGGAGAAAAATGGGGTTTGGAAGTAAAATGTCCTATTAGTTTCTGGCTAATGAAAATCTATTATTTTATGGATGTCTTTTTGTCTATATAATAAAAAAAACATTTGCTTCAAGTTCTTGTTTATTAATACAAAGAAAAATACAAAATATGTTTCAAAATTCCAGTGACCTACATATAGGTGTGAAAACTAATCAAAGGCAGGCCACTGGATTACAAATAAATTTTTTGCGAGTAAGTAAAATATTGTTTTTGCCATGAGAAAATATAACTCATTTCTTCGTGCCACTGTGTAATATATCCTCTATATGTATATTGTTTGCACAATTAATTATACTTTTCAACTGTTTTGTTATTATAGAAATAATATATTTTAAAATATAAGTTAAAAGATTATTTAACAGTTATTCCAAGAGCGGGCATTCTATATGAGATGGTAAATAGCCAACGAGGGGCGTAGCGAGGAGTTGGCTATAATCGTCTCATATCCAACAATCGCGAATGGAATAATTGTTTTATCAAATTTCATGAGTTTTCGAAACTTTTCGATACTTGAAAATAGCAAAAAAATTTTAATAAATTGAGAAACAAGATCTTTTTGTTAGTTTCTATATATGACTATTCGATATATGAGCTGAAAGCCAAGATTGAGGGAATCAATCAGAACGCTAGAAATGCAATATTCGAGTTTGAAAATTTAATAATACAAATTATTCTAAATAACATATTGTCAACTAAAAACGGTCTGTATTTTTGTATACATACCTGCAAGAGCTTTAATCACTTAACCCAAAAACAAAAATAGAGACAACATTTTCTAACAAACTTAAAAACATATCAATTTGAATTCAACTCTCACTGAATATTTCATTCAGACTCATTATTTATCCAGACATATACAAAATTAATATCTGCTGTCAGTTTCAAAAACATCCTTTGAAACCCTGGGTATATATTATTGATTATACAAATAATTAGCTAATATTTAGAAATTAGACCTGCACACAATGATATTATGACTGCAATACTGGTGGTGGAAGCTTCTTTTACCACTACCACAACTTAATTTGATTTGTATTGAATTTTAATCACATAGTAAATTGAATATTACACTAAACTCACAGTAAATTTAATTTGTAATTTTTATAATTTTGCCGTCAATAACCAAAGATATAGAGATTTCAACCAGTTTTTTCCCTTTGATGGTTTGAGTTATGTAGACTCAACAATGTTACTACTAGTAGTAATAAAAAGAATAACAATAATAATAATAACAATTGAAGCTTAAGACTACCATCTTATTCAATGTTTCATTAAACATCTCCTGGCTTAAGTAAGGGAAGGAGAAAATTTGTTAAAAAACCACAAACAGTAAGTATTTGAGTAGCATATGGGCTTAAAGTATTGGGGAGGGTTCCATCAAGAATGTGGTAACTCTTAATCCTTCCAATAGCTCTCTCCACATGAATTCTGAGTGATGCAATGCTCTTAGTCTGAGTTGTTTCCTCAGCAGTCATCTGACTTCTGCTGGCCAGAAAGGGTGGGATATTAACTGTCTCATTTGGAGGTACAATGTCTTGGATTTCAAATCCCCTGTCCACCATTACATTATCACAGCTTCAAGAAGCTGTAAAACGCCACATTCCTTTGTAATGTTTTTATCTGAAACCCTCCCACCCCATAGTTCAGACAAAAAAGTTACTTGTCCATTGGGTGAAATTCCAACCAATGCCTTCAACGTGTTTTGATGCTTGTAGTCATACCGGGTCTCACTCTGCGCTAGCATGGCAGATGGGAGTTGAATGAACAATTCCGTACAATCCAAAATAATTCAAGTGGTAGGGTAAGCTTCAGAAAATTCCTTTGGCATATTCTTGCGAATCAAATCTTGCGATGGGAAAGGAAAAAGCCCTTTCAGCTCAAAGTATAATAAATTAATCCACGTGATACATATTTTGGATACGAGATCTGGGCTAATTCCAAAACGGTTTGCTAAGTCCTGTACAAAAAGGCCAGCTTTTAATCGCAGGTGACTAAGTTTTCCTTTGGGCCCTGGTTTATCTTTCAAGGGATCCACTTGGTAAGCTTGAAAATCTTTTGTGATTTTTTCTCCTCGCCAGTACTGCATGTTCGTAAACTTCAGCTCAAGGTAAGTATAAAAGCTTAATAATGATTTGTAGTTTGGAAAACTTGTATAAAAATGTATTGCTGCTTTGTCATCTTTAATGTCCTTTAAGCTGAATACTTTATTTTCTAGTTGCTTGCTTTCTATCTGGAGTTTCTGTTCCAGTTCAGAAATTTTATTTTGCAGAGTTACAACATAATCTTTGCTCACAAACTTAACATTTGTTTTTTTTATTTGTTGGGCTAAAACATTTGTATCTGATTCGACATGGAGACCTTTGGAGACCTCCAAAAAAACTGCTCATATCGATATCAGCTTGGATCGCTACCTCAGTTCCCAGTGCAGTTGTAGTTGTTTCTATGAGCTCTTTTGTGCTTCTTTTTATTTTCTTTGAAGACTGAGTTTTAAGAGGCTGTCTTTCTTTAGGTGATGCTCGCTTAGGAGTGTCAGCATGATCTTTTAGCTTCTCAACGGGCAAACACAGTTATGGTTAAGCTCCTAGAGTGCAGGGTAACAAACAAAACATATTCACGAGGTGAATATTTATTCAGTTCGGGTATTTGTTTTCGAACAAGTGCTTGATAATGTTATCATTAAAAATTTACAACTTAAAATGGTACAGACAACAATACGTACGCGTGTACATTCTATACCGAGTAACGTAAACAAACCTTCTCGTGAGCCCCATCGACTGCCTCCCGGTACTCTCTTGACGTCCTCTGGTCTAAAATGCTTTTCACACACCACAGTCGATATAGTCACTTGAAAATCATCTTTTTTGTTTTGCCTACCGACCAAGTTGCACCAGCGAGTTCGACGCCAAACTGGAGTAGCAGGGAACTTAAAAAAATGTAAACCAGTGGCTTTGCCTGTGGAATCATAAAATCGGTTCGAACAGCCTTTAACAGCACATTGTTTTCCTTTTCTACCGTCAGCTGATTGACTTGGGTCCCTTTCGAATGAGGACGACGCCATTTGACGACGCCAGTAAAAACGAATAAAGACAAGAAAAGAGCATACGACGCTAATAATGGCTCAAACTACTTTCCGTGAGTCAACTCTAGCCTCACTTACATGCTGATTTGACGTCATATTCAAGATGGTGGCTGGAAGTGTGAAAAGCCCTATTGACATCTATACTTGATGATTGTCACTTGAGCTACATTCAGCAAGCATCCACAACATCGATCTGGGATGTTTGTTGTTTATGCTTTCACAATTACTTATTAACTTCTTTGGGGATCTAATTCTGTTTGGTTACTGTGCTGATTTGGCCCAAAAAGACTACGACAGCAGGCTATGGCTGTTAATACTTGGGTTCACTATTCTTATGATAGAATTAATTTGTAAGACATTCTTCAAACGTCGCCTTACTGTATTACCCATTTTACCGGCATCTAATTAGAATACAGACTGCTGCTTTCAAATTGCTGTTTCTTTTCTTGTACTTGATAAAATAATGTTGTTCTTATTCGATAGCAGTATTACATTGTCAAACGGATCATGTAATTTTCTTTAGACCTTTCATTTACGGACCGACGTCACAGACTGAAAGAATGCACATTTTGCAAAACTTCCAACATAATCCTTTGGTGAATACAATCTTTATTTCAAAGGTGAGTCTTTGCAGAAGAATAATAAGGAAAGTGATAGTGCCTGGATTGTTAAAAATGATTGATCTTTCCGTTTACAGTCAAACCAGATAGTTTTTGGAGGGTAGCCCTATAAAACATCCACTCCACTGAACACTGGTATTCTGATTGAGAATTTGAGTGCATGAAGCAAGTTGAAACCTGCCCAAGAAAGTTGCTCAGTTTAATTTTAACCCACCATGTTACATACTTTTTCCGCCCATATCAATACCAGATGACCACCAAGCAATCGTTTTTTGCCCTTTTTATCAAGGAAAGTAGTACTATTAAATTTCTTTTTAAACCATGGAAGATACAAAGTTCAAAATTCCCAGTTCACACATCAAAATTTGAAACATGCTCGCGTTGGTTGGCAACTTACTCGGCTCCAAATGTCATTTAAAATACCATTTTTGATATTCAAAGTCATGCAAAAAACATCTAATGCTAAAAACAATTTTACGTTCTTGGCATGGGATTATTGATGTACAATCGAGTGCCATAATCTTTAATAGAAGAAACAGGCCTTTGATGAAAGAACAAGTGGAAAATTCCCTTTTTCAGGTGACAAGATTATGTTATTATGGGATCCATATCATTTCATCTGTTGCTTCTCTAATCTACTTACACCATTGTATTCCAGGTCGGTGATAACTCCTTTGATTTGCCAGAGGCTAACGTGCTTATACAGGTGAGGCTGTGCAATGTAGTTAATTTATGCCTAATCTCAGAAGCCTTGAGGGGTGGGGGAAGGGTTGAATTGACCCCTAACCTTATTTCCGTCTCATCTCGATTATTTTTTTTGCTTCGAACGTTTTGCTGCTTGACTGATTACCAAAAGATTGTTTCTACAATTCTTTGTTAGTAAACTTATCCTTTGACTAATATTATATTACGTCATTCCAAAAAGTCACCAAATTTGAATGTTGACATTCTTTTGCGTAAGAGTAATTAAATACACCTTAATTTACAGTGTCTTTCAAAATGCTATTTTCTCACTTTTATGATTATTCTAAATTCACACTTGAATACAATTTTAAAAACTATAAAATCAAAATAGCCACCGTGGCAAAAACTCACAGGACACAACTAGTGGAGGACAATTGTCACTCATTTGTTCATTTATAAATATGTTTTAAAATATCAGATTTTCACCATTTACAATGATTAAGTTTAAGTTCTAAGAACGTTGATTCGTTCGATTTGCTCATATGCTGTTAATGGATTGACCTTATGATTAAAGATTAACATACGATCACTAAAACAGCATTTAAAAACAAAATTTAGATTTGTTGATGTGTTTTGGGAGTCTTCACAAAAATAATCACTGAAGCTGGTGCTGCCAGGTTGTTTGTCACCTGTCAATAATCTGTTAACTAGTAAGTAACTCGGATTTCTGTGGTGCCGAGAATAAGAGTTTTTATCTCCGCCTCAAGGCTTAGTTCTGACTTTTCAGTAGAATCTCAAAAGGGCGGTTCGATAAATTTAATGTTTGAAACTTTTACCTGGAAGCATAGATCTTTATAACTGTGCCATTCGGATTTGATAAGGAGCTCAGGCCGATACGCAAGGGGGTACGTAGGATGCGTGCGCAACCCCTTCCCCCACCCTCAATGGCTGTAAAGGTCTGCAAAATATACTCGTTTTTAAGATGAAAAATTATCATCAAAGCTAATTTAAGAGCACTTTATTCAACTGTACAACAATCTCTATAATAAATTAGAATATAATATTACCCAGTCAAGAAAAAATACCAAAATGTCCAAAGTTGTTTTTACACATAACGTTGTAGTTTATGTTCTGATCTGAAAAATGAAAATATGAATCGGAACTTGTGATAAATGACCTCTTGTTGAGAGGGTGGGGGGGTGTCAATCCCAAATGCCTGTTCGCACCCCCGCCCGTAAAACGTTTTGCGTCCGGCCCCGAAACTCGATCCAGGCATCCCATGATAGTTACAGTACGTTATTCTTTTATTCCAGGTTTCATCACATGGAGGCTCCAGGAGACAGGTAATATCATTTGGCACTCGAATCGTTCAGATTCAGTGCTTGAATTATGTTTGCCTAAAACCCAAAATAAACGTTTCTGTGTGTTTTTGTATTAACTGGATAAGAGTTTAACAAGATTAACTCTATTTTTGTCATTTTCTGAATTTGTTCAGGAAGCCCAGCGTTTAGGTCGTATTTTGCGTGCCAAGAAAGGTAAGGCATTTGTTTTATGTGATTTTGCAAAAAGGTCTAGATCCATTTAGCACTGACTTACCTTTCAGCTTAATTTGCTGTTAACAAAAGTTAAATTTATTCTATCCCCACACATTTATGTACTTAGATTGGAACAACTGGTTTGAAAAAGGTGCCAGTACTTTAGTTTGAAAAGAAAAAGGGTTTTATTTAAAAGATAAACTAAACTTTCATGGATACTGAACTACATGGGCCATTGAAAGTCAATATTAACAACTTTCTAATCTTTCTACTTTCTCCAACCCTCCCCCCACCACTTTCTTTTCTCGAGTTCCCGCGAGTTCTCACCCGGGACTCCAACACTTCTATCGTTCTACTCTACAATCCTGTCCTCTTCTTCCCCTACATCACGAGTGCCATGACTTCGCTAACACCTTTTCCAACCCTACAGTACAGTCTTTGGCTCTCTCTCTAGACTGTGAGTAATCTCTTTCTTTCCCTTGTCGAAGCTGCAAAAAAAATTGCTTACAAACTGCTGACTGATTAGACGAATCTTGTTATTGATAGTGCCATCCGTAATATCTCACCATTGATCATGGTACCGCTCTCGCATCTAACACTCGTACTTCTCATAATCGCATTTTCTTCACGCTGTAACTGTTCCTTAATGGAATTCCATTCCAACGCAATGACCGCCCTCATTTCTCATTCAAACGCCATCGAAATCTTCGTTTTATTTTATTTTGCTTTACGTTGTTATTTTCCTACTTATTCTACTTTTCCTTCATTATTTGCCAGCCATACATTGCTGGTCCCTAATCGTCTCTTAAAATAACCAGGGCGCTAAAAAGAATTGGCGGTGAAACGGGCTCCCTGGCTCTTGTGCTACGTGTGATGCAAGGAGGTCTAAGAAGAGAGCGCTTCTGACTAAAGAAAATCTCAAAATGGCAGACTTATTCAAGAATGGAGTGTTATCCAGTGTTTTGGGTGTATCTGCTAAGCTGTTATATATATTTTCATTTTTATTTCATAGCAGGTATCCTCACACTATATAAGACATAATTTTATGGTAATTATAAGTGTTATTTACATAAATCACTTTATTTTTAATTACTGCGAAATAAATGGAACTTCTTGAAAAGTTGTTGCTGTTTTTTATCGCGCATTGTTACAAACTTTGAAATTTCAACATTATGAAAAGCAGCTAGAAGCTCAATTTTTGAGATGTGAAAGAAACATTTTATTCTCTAAGACATGTGTAAGTTTCATTTTGTTCTTTTTTGTTTTTTTGGAGTTATGGATCATAATTTAACACAGCCTTTATGATATATTTTTGTGATGGAGAAAGTCAAACATGAAGGTTCCGGTTTCTGAAAACTCCGATAACTTATTAGGGAAAACAATTAAAACAAATGTTCCACAAATTTTCGCTGGATAACAGCAAATATGAACAAGATTAGTTTCGTTAACGAGATTGATTCTGTCGGATGATTTGATGTTATTAGAACAAAAGGCAGAAAGTATCTTTTTTTTTGTTTGAATTAAAAGATTGCGTGACCAAAACATTTTTGACTTTGAGAAAGTACGATAAAATAATGATAAAAAGCATTGCATGAAACATACTTCCCGCATTCATTCCATGTTCTGCCTGTATACAACGTAACTACATTTTTGAAAAAGATAAAATCAATAAAAACACTAAATCAAACCTTAGCGGAGTGAATAACTTCTCTGTGCTACCACAAAGGGTTTTGTATTTTCTTAAGGCTTCGAGTATTTAATCTACAGCTTGCCTACAAAAATTACTCAGAGATGTGCATAAACATCCAAGTTTCCAGATAGATGTTAAATAGACTTTTCTAGGATTTTGAATTTTAATAATCACGCGATGCACTTTAATCACAGGGCTCGAAATTAAAAATATTTCATGGTCGTATTTTTGCGACCGGTTGAAAAATTTTAGGCGCAAAACTTCTGGCGAACACTTTTTTCATGGCTGTCGAAGATGTAGATTGGTCGCGAAATTGCAACTGCTGTTGAAGCTTTAGTCGCAAATGAAAAAATTTAGTCGCAAATGCGACCGTATCGGTCGCAATTTGGAGCCCTGAATCAGTTTGCAAGTTGCGTCGTTTTTCAACGTCACATCTTGAAGTTGTAACCTCGCTGCACGTACATTCTACCAAAATTATTGGTAATGTTTCTAAAAAAAATCATTCAACGTTAACAAGCTTCAAGGCATTAAAATATAAAAAAATCGTGCGAAACTTTCGTAAAACACAAGCATTTTTTACCACAAGGAACCATTTTGACACGATAACAACGCCATTTCAAAACAAGTTTGAAGCGTGCTTCGCGTGAGGTGTCTGCATCACACGTCTCACAAGGAACAGCGCTCGTTTTGCCGCCCATTCTTTTTAACTCCCTGAAATAACTGATCATTTTGATTGTTAACTGCATTAAATGTCTCCACTGTAATCTTTATGATGCTCGCAACAACGATTCAACTAAACCAGTTTCCCGCCACTCAACCACTCTCTTTCTGGTTTTGTTGTTTTCGATTTATCCTTGGTTAGCGGCGTCAACGATTTTCACAAAACCAGCATACTTTTCCTATTCTGTCATCTTGAATTGCTTTACCTTATGGCCACCTCATTATTCATCCCTCGTACATTCATTGCGGCGAAGGACACGAGTCGGAAACCTCAATACAAAAAAATCCTTTTTCATCATGGTGTAGAATTTATCCTTTAAAAAGAATGTTCTCCATGTATACAATTAAAAATATATATAAAACAAGGTAAAAAATATTTAAAAAAAAAAAAAAAGTTTTAAAATAACGTTTACGATCAACTCGATCATCTTCAGTTTAAAAAGTTTAAAATATTTTTTACCTTGTTTTTATATATATTTTTAATTTATCCTTTGTAAAAGCACTCATTGAGAGTTTTCTGTCTGTCATTTCCAACGTCCCACGCTGCGCCCGCATCTCACCTGTCCAAATTGACTAAAGGTTACGCCAGCACCTCACCTGTCCTATTTGATTAAAGGTTACGCCCGCATCTCACCTGTCCTAATTGACTAAAGGTTACACCCGCATCTCACCTGTCCTAATTGATTAAAGGTTACGCCCGCATCTCACCTGTCCTAATTGACTAAAGGTTACGCCAGCACCTCACCTGTCCTATTTGATTAAAGGTTACGCCCGCATCTCACCTGTCCTAATTGACTAAAGGTTACACCCGCATCTCACCTGTCCTAATTGATTAAAGGTTACGCCCGCATCTCACCTGTCCTAATTGA
>JAOBRB020006077.1:0-16494 GCA_027575285.2 Zoanthus pulchellus | reverse complement strand
TCGGGTCCCGGATGAAGTGGTGTATGGAATCTACGAGTGGTTTAGTTCCCAGTAAAACACTCTTCTCCATATAATAAAAGAGAATATTTTCAATCCTATTTTGAGCAAAATCTAACTAATAATAATATGAAGACTTGGGACGGTATAAACTCACTTATCAGTAACAAACAAAAAATAGAAAACAAATATCTGCATTAAAAGATAAACAAGTAGCGGTAATTAATTATCCACGAGAGCTTCCCAAAATTATCAATACTCATTTTGCGACTATTGGAAAAAATCTCGCAAGCAATCTGCCTTTGAGTGCTATTTCTCCCACTGTCTATCTTAATGATGTCTCAGTATATGCGAGTCATTTTTCGTTAAGCCCGTCGATGCGTCTGAAATTGAAAAAGAAATTAATGGTTTGTCCAGTGGTAAAGCCTATGGTCTGTACTCTGTACCTTCCCGAATTTTGAAGTCTACAAAACAAGTTCTTCGTGTACTTTTTGCTAAGCTGATAAATCGCTCATTTTCAGAGGGAAAATATCTAACCAAACTAAAATTTTCGAAGATCAGTTCAATCTATAAAGCTGAAGATGATGCAGACCCTGCCAATTATAGACCAATTTCTTTGCTATCTGTTTTTAATAGTATTTTTGAAAAATTAGTGTACAAAAGGTTGATAAATTTCATAGAAAAAGAGAACTTTCTCTACGGTGGCCAATATTGTTGAAAACAATACAGTCGAATATGGATCGTAAACACTATACATGTGCTATATTTATTGACCTAATGAAGGCATTCAATACAATTGATTATGGGATGTTACTGGACAAACTATATGTATATGGGTAAGAGGACTCGCTCATAGCTTGTTTAAATCTTATCTCACAAGCAGAATGCAATCGACCAAAGTGGGAGAATTGAAATGTGACATAGGCATTCCTCAGGGTTCTGTCTTTGGACCCTTGCTTTTCTTATTATATGTAAACGATATATATAAAGTTTTTAAGTTGCTTAAAGTTACTTCGTTTGCTGATGACACTAATCTCCTAGCTCTATTCACACAAAAACTTGAAACTATAGAAAATGTAGTAAATAGTGAGATATCCAACTTAAATGAATGGCTCACTAGAAACAAATTAACATTAAGTGCTAAAAAGTCAAACTATGTTATTTTTCGCCCTCATCAAAGAGGACTTCCATATTCCATATGTATTAAATAATAATAGAACAAATGCTTTTGTTCAGCTTGTGCTAAAAATCTATGTTAAAAATATCTGGGTATATTTTTGGATGAAAATCTTTCTTGGAAATTCCACATTAATATTATTTCTTCCAAAATTAGTAGAGGTGTTGGTATTATAGCTAAATTGCAGCATTATGTTCTAAAAGAGATCTTATTCTCAATTTATAATTCTTTTATATTGCCTTCTCCTTTGGAATTAGTGCTTGTGGACAAGCTGCCAAACGTCATCTTGAGATATTTTGGTAATCTTGCAAAAACGTGCAGTTAGACTTAAATATTTTTTTGATCGTCGTAAAAGTGCAATCCCACTGTTTTACTCTTCAAATATTTCACCAATAAATGTTCTTTATAACTGTTACATTGCTATAAAAATATGTTTATATAACATATTTTTGTGAACTCAAGGTTTTTTGCTCATTATCTTGTAAAATTTTAATATTTGTTTTATTATTATTATTATTATATATGTAATAGACAATGCATCTGCGTTAGATTAGCTATTTGCAGATGACTATTGTCTAAGATATTTTTCTGTAAAATTTTTCAATATTTTTCAATAAACTGAAACTGAAATCTGAAACTCACCAGTTGCGCCAATAACACGGCTGCCCGCGCAGTCTAAAAGTGAAGTTAGACAAATGTATTAAAAATATGAAATGATAGGTTACTTCTTTAGAGTACTCTTTATGAACTTGTTTCCTGACTTGAATGTCGCAACTATTAACAAACATGCCGCAATGGAGCTTTAAAAAATATTTTGTTTATACTATAGATAAAAAATTACCGTGAATGAGCGAGTGAACGAACATCACTTTTGAACCTCATCAAGGAATGCCTCATTTATGAGGTGAAAATGGAAAACGAACCCCGCGCGCAGCACGTGATCCGAAGAAGGAAAATCTAGTAGTAGGTATGTTCAAGTTCAATTTTCAAGTTCAAGTTCAAGTTTATAGTTAGAGTATAATTATCATGAATTTGGCGCGAATGCCGTATTTCCTTCATATATTAGAGACCTTTAGATTTGAGTACCAGTACCAGTACGAGATTTCAAACGCGCGTGCTTACAATGGGAAACTCGATGTCGACAGAACGAGATTTAAAGCAAAAGTTGCCCTCTCTACAACGAGTTTGATGGTTAGAGCGCGCGCTTAATGATAATAGTAATACTTTATTTAACGTCAATTGCGAAGGAAATGGTTGCCCATTCTTCGTAGCAAGAGGCTAATGTTTAATCGCTCAACGGCTCAGATCTTGGCGTGAAAGTCGAATTTACTGAGGGAGGAAAACCAGAGTACCCGGAGAAAAACCCTTAGAGTCAGATTGAGACCGACAAATCTGAGCCCATGCATATGCGGAGTCCAGGAATCGACCCGGGTCGTTGAGGTGGCAGGCATGACTGATGACCACCGTATGCCAACCTTGTACTCGTACTCGGATCTAAAGGTCTCTATTATAAGGTTAGGGTATGGTAATCTCAAAACAACTCTAAGTCCCGTCAATTTGTGCTTCTATCTGAAACCTCCTGTCTACGCGGTTCTCAAAGAGTAAAATAAGCTTTGAACATACGTATTTAATGTATCTTATATCATGGGCCATCCATGCAACTAATCACTTCTCCAAGTACGATATTGTTGAGTTACTGCCAATGTTTACTTCACTCTCAACACTAAAATTTTCCTACAAATCAGTGGTTTATCAATGGAATCAAGCGTATCTAGTATTTTTGCCATCCTCTTCATAGGCAATCTGTAAAAGAAGGCCCTCGCCTCATGCAGATACATCAGCCAAAACAGCAGATATGTGGATGATATTTTCATACAAACTACAGATGGACATCAAGCTGATAATTTCCTTCACGTCATGAATAAACAGCATCCTCAGATTAAATTTGAAATTGAAAAACTTACATAAAGTACCGATGGAAATTCTCTATCACTAAATTATTTTACTGTTAATTTCCACCAGGATGACAACACTACTTTTGAATTGTACAAGAAAACTTAGGCCAAAAAAAGTCTTTTTGTCTACTACAATTAAGTCCTGGCTATCGATGGCATCTAAAAAATACATAATTATTAATTAAAAGACATTTCATAGCACAAAGATGCTCTTCCGATAAAATCAAAAATGTAAGAATTAAGGAGATCGACTACATCCTTCAACTAAACGACTACCCAGAAATAGTTATCGACCAAAGTAATTCCACCATACAACATCGCAGGAACAATAAGAGAAACAAAACTGACCACTAAAGCATGAATTGCACTACCTCAATATCCCTTATATCTCCGATGCACTTGCAGATTTTTAAACAAGAAGGCTTTATATTATTAATGTCCGCATTTCTCAAAGATCTCATACCTTACGACAAGCACTTAAAAATAAACCTGTAGCCAAACCCTGTAAAAAAGATAACTGCCCTGTAAATAATGTAAACTTTAAGAAGCGGAGCGTTATATAAAAATGTATGTAAGAAGTGCAAGGAATATTATATTGGTAGCACCATTAGATACGTACACGACAGAGTATCAGAACACCGTAAATACAACACATCATCCGCGTTTAAACATATAGAGAGGTGCGAAAACAAGAAAAGTGAGTTCGATGTCTCAATTATTTATGTGGAACCGATCCTATCAATTTGAGATTGTTGGAAGCCCTATATATCAGAAAATTACAACCCTCATTAAACTCTAGAGATAAAGCGAAAGAACTATGTGACCTGCTTTTCTAGACAGTCTATTTATTTATTGATTGATTTTTTCTGTTTATTATTTCATTTAAACCAGATATATCTATATTTTTTATTTAGATACTTGTTTTCACCTTTCATTGGTTTTTTGACAATCTTTTGTTTTATATGTTTTGTTTTAATCATTATTGTTTCCACGCATCTCCTCTATCTCACTATGCTCTGTTCTTAGGTTCTACACATTTTCTTTTACACTCTAAGGACCTCTTTGTCTTTTTATAAAAACTATAAGAAACTTTGGTGTTATGTTTGACAAGTGTATAACTATGTTGCCCCATGTCAATTCAGTTTGTAAATCATATTAGAAACATTTCAAGGATAACAAAGGTTCTTACTACTGAGTCTACTGAAATTCTTGTACATGCGTTTGTTAACTCTCGACTGGACTGCTCAATGCAACTCACTGCTTTATGGATCTCTGAAATACCTCTTACAGAAACTGCAACGTGTTCAGAATATGCTGCTGCCCGCCTTGTTAAGCTGTCCCGCAAAATATGAGCATATCACACCTCACCTAATGGACCTACACTGGCTACCTGTTGAATATCGTGTTCAATTCAAAGTGCTCCTTCTTACTTACAAAGCTCTTAATGGTCTTGCACCCTTTTATTTATCTGATCTGTTGCAACGCTATGCTCCAGTAAGAGATCTCCGCTCAGAGATCTTCTGCCTTCTTGCTGCAACCCAAAAGGTTCCGCCTAGCAACATATGGTTCCCGTGCATTCGCCGTCTCAACATCAGAACCCTGGATTAGGCTACCCTTAAATACTAAATTATCCCCAAGTATTGACAAATTTAAAGTTTCAGTTAAAACATAGCTTTTTAAATCAATTTTTCTTTAGCCGTACTTTAAGTTCATTTTATATAAATTTTATGGTTTTATCATTTTATTTCGATTTATAGTTAGGCTAATTGTATTGTCAAGCGCTTAGCTCTTATAACCTTATAAACGCTATATAAATTGTATTATTATTATTATTATTTTTTTATTATTATTATTATTATCATTTTTTCATGTCGATTTTTATGCTTAACAATTTTGATTTTTGATGATGCCGTAGAACGGCACAAGCTAAGATCTTTTTAAATATAATTTTTAAGATCCTTTTTAATTAAAATTTTTTGACAGCTATGGGCAACATTTGCTTTTTAATATATATGAGTTTCAACTTTAACATGTTGTTGAAGGAAAACTTCATTAGGTTTAAACATATAGTCAAGATAGACATCACTATAAAGAAAACTGTTCTTATCATTGTTCTAGAAATTTTATAGTAAGAGATACAATATTACTTTCCCTTGTATACAATAATTTAAACACCAATCGCAAACAGTGAGTAAATGTTAACACATTCATATGTTACACTTCATCATCCGATTTTAAGACTCAAAACTGATTTCTTGGTTAATAGAATAGTAATAGAAAATCCTAAATTTATAAATTTACTACAATACTGATAAACATTTTTATCTTGGAAATATAATATAATGACATGATAAATAAGTTTTCAAGAGAAGTTTAAGGAATGACAATTACGCTCAGTGTTATGCCAATTACTCCTTTGCTGCAAGCATTTTTTACTCCGAAAACTTAACTCATATTTTTAATTTTTGCCTAATTAAAAATTCAGGGAGTAAGAACTACTCCCTTTCAGAATTTAACTACATTCGTATCACAAAAGGAGTTGTTTTTACGTTTTTACTCTTGTAGCTCAGATGCATGTTGATTCGATTTCTACGCCCTGAGGTTTTGCGTTCAATGTTCGTGCTCGATAATGGTTAATCATCTAATGGTGATTTTAATTTATACTAAACTTGGAAATTGACTCATTTAATGCAACAATTAAAACATTAAAACATTCCTGACACAATACTGCCGGGACAAGGATACTGACAATTTTCATAGAGCTTTGGTTCTTTTTAATTCTAACCCCTCAATTTCATATTAGTTTGTTTCTCAACCAGAACAGTGTGAAAAATAAAAACAAATTAAGAAAAAAAATCACCAAAAGCAAAACCTAGTGATGCTGGTCTCATATACAAAAAGCATATTTATGGTTATATGTACAATTATTACGTATCTGTAGAAGAGAAAACCGTGAATTTTATGAGAATTTAAACCCTCTAGCTACACACTTTCTTATAAGAATGCAGTTTTTAGAAATTATGAAGCTCGGATTTCAGAATTTTAAAAATTTGTAAGAATCATATTGAAGCTCGAACGTTCTCTACCACTTTGATTTCACTGCTTTGATTAATAAAAACCTATTAGTAATTTGAAACAATTATTTCAGAGATATTTAAGGATTAACGGTAAGACTAAAAATGTATTTCGGAAAAAGTATGATTCTTATAATAAAATTGTTTACACTCTTTTCTTTTTATAAGAATGTTATTTTTCTGGCCCAGACTAGCTGAATGTTCTTATTTTTATGCTGATTTTAGGCTGAAAATATTTTTGGTATTATTCTTAAATTATACGGCTTATGACATCTCTG
This sequence comes from Zoanthus pulchellus, assembly GCA_027575285.2. Lineage (NCBI taxonomy): Eukaryota > Metazoa > Cnidaria > Anthozoa > Zoantharia > Zoanthidae > Zoanthus > Zoanthus pulchellus. Next base: position 10,013 of record JAOBRB020006077.1, on the reverse strand, counting down.
TGCTGAATACTGTACATATGTATTACACGTTCTGTTCATCGAATTGTCATTAGCGTTCAACACTTTGCTATTGATAGTGCAGGTGTTTTCGTTTTGTTGGCTAGTTTTGCCGTTCAGAGAAAGGAATAATTTTATATGGTTAAACATACAATTGAACTGTAGTTACCGCAGATGTTTCTCCGCGCCTCTTCTTTGATATTCTTATAAAAAATATTCTTATAAAAAGAAAAGAGTCTATTAAAAGAATTAATTCACTGATTGGATAACAGAAATGAGAGTTGTGTAAGAAACATTATGGAATGATGTTAAATATACTTACAAACCAAGTCTTCACTACCGTAGGTTTATTACAAGGGGTCGGCTAGGGATTGTGGGATATATAGGGAGTGGAATACAATCAGGAATCACTTTACTTTGCTCATTAAAAACTTTGTTACGTTTTTCTGTGTGTTTAAAATTATTCTATTTACATTGAAGCCTGTTTATTTTTAAGTTATAATATAAAAAATAGAATAATTGTCGATAATAACAGAGCCTTCGGGCTAACTCTAAATAAGTTAACTGTGAAGTTTTCTAGTTAGCCCCCAGCCTTATTAAATTAATACTCTATATGAACAGGGATAAAGAAAAAAAATGGGACATTAAATGATTGAGAATTGAGAAAAGTAAATTTACTGGCGTTGAATAGACAACAGATGGTCTTTCAGTTGCTTCACTTATAATAGAAAAGGAGTTCAAAAATTTAAGTTCGTCTGAGAGTTCTTTCCATAGATCTATATAAATATAAATGAAACTGCTCGTTTGCCCATATTAGTCTTTACTTTTGGTTAATAAAGGTTTTGTTTAATTTTGTTGCGTATCTAGTATTATAGTTGTGACTAGTACTGGCGTACGCAAACATACTATCAAAAGTATGTAGCACTTTCTTGCAGCGCCATTCGATGCCTGAAAACAAAATATGCTGTGCACAGATAGTAAGTTTAATAAATTAAGAGAGGGCTAAGCACTATCAGTTTTTCTTCCATAAAGTGTACCAAAGAAAATAAGTCTTACTACATGGTTCTGCCTAACCTGAACTTTTTTTTAAGATGAGTTTTATACTCACTACCTCATGCAATAATTGCGTATGATATATAAGGATAAATCAAATTAGAGTAAAATTGCTTTAATTGTTTTAAGGAAGATAGTGTCGTAATTTGGATATTATTTCAGAGTTTCGTGATATTTTCGAACAAATAAATGAGATGTGATATTTAATGATGTGTCAATTATTACACCTAAATATCTAGGTGATTTTTTTTCTAGCGAGTGATAGGTTCCGTCTTTACTTTGTATTTTAATATCGAGGAAACTATCTTTTCTCCTTCTTGACTTATAATTAACATAAAGTTAGTTTTTGAGATATATATAGATACCTTATTTGTATCACACCATTCTTTAACTTTTTTGAGTTCACTTTCATGAATTTTTCAAAAGAGTTTAAGTCACTTGCAGTTGCAAAGACATTCGTATAGCCAGCAAAGATTTTAAAACTCAACTCTTCCAAACAAATTGGGAGGTCATTAATATAAAGCAAAAAAAAACCGAAACAAAGTGTTCCCCTGGGGAATACCACAGGTAACAGTTTAAACATCCAATCAACGCAAAAAAAATTTAGAATTTACTTTAAAATACCAAAATTTGAAAAACAGAATACCCTTTATATAAAAATTATAACCAAACTTAGTCAAAAAACCTTATTTTAAGCATTAAAACACCGTATATTGGGTAATTTACCGTATAGCCAAACCCCCTGGCCGATCCTGATTGCATTATCGTCACCGTGGGTAGTGTAATGTTGATTCGACGTTTTATAAATTGCAATCTGATTACTTTTAGTTTTTTATCTTTTTATTCTTTTTGCTGATGACACTAATATCTTCTTCTCTCACAAAGATATTAATACCCTTTTCAATACTGTCAATACAGAACTTCACACAGTCTCATCTTGGTTCATGCTAACAAGCTTACTCTTCATCCTGGTAAAACTAAATTTATACTCTTCTTCCCTCCTCTCAAGAAAATTAGCGAAACAAACATAAGGATTTCTATCAATGGTAATAATATTTCTAGAGTATCAAACACTAAATTTCTTGGAGCCATTATTAATGAGAATCTCTAATAAATTCGTTTGAGTGCAGAGGACTACACAACACAAAAATAAAAACTAACGGTTATTTTTGTAGGTCTCTTGTGGCAGAGATACACGTGTACGTGTGCTTCAGACGGCTTGAAGTGCAAATAAACAGAATAAAATGCAAGGCTGGCACTACGAAAATTTCAAAACCTTTATTGCAAATATTTCGACTAGTAGAACTAGTCTTCTTCAGTGCTAAGACTAGTTCTACTAGTCGAAATATTTGCAATAAAAGTTTTGAAATTGTCGTAGTGCCAGCCTTGCATTTTATTCTGAGAATCTCTGTTGGAAATCACACATGCATAAACCCTATTTGTTCTAGAGCCGCTAAAATAATTGGCGTTTTTTGTAAAGCCAGACAATTTGTGTCCTCTCTCACCTTACTGACTCTTTACAATTCGCTCTTTCTTCCATATCTGACCTACTGCAATCTTATATGGGCTTCTGCTTAAACATCGCATTCCAAACCCCCCTTTTCTCCTTCAGAAAATAGCTGTGCGTATTATCTCTTTTGTTCCTCCTCGCTCATATACCAAGCCTCTTTTTCTCAAATTCAACATTTTTCCACTTTTACCATTTATATAAATGTCAAATATCCTGCTTTGTTTTCTCGCATATTAACAAATGCCTACCTTCCTCACAATCATCACCCTTGCAATTCAACTTTGAACTGCATGACCATCTGACCCGCAGTCGATTCAACCTACACAAAATTAACCTTAAATATCAATTTTCTATTTGCTCACAGGCTCCTGCTATCTGGAATAACATTCCCCTCTCCATTCGCAATACACTGAATACTTCTAATTTCAAATTTAAATTAAAATTACACTTTCTTAATGAATATAAAACGTCTTGAAAATTACTTATTTGCATCTCAATTACTGTTGTTTCAGTTATTATTACCATTGTTATTTATTAATTTTTTTTTCTTTTGTTGTTATTATTTGTAAGTGCAAATTACCCTAAATACTTAACACTCTTCTATATCTAATTAATATTATTTGTTTCATGTAAAAAAGTCCACACTTTTATCTCTTTTCCTATATATGTACTGCTGGCTTTGGCCCTACTGTTTTATATTACTGGAAAATTTTCAATAATAAATCAATCAATCAATTAATCTGCTACCCGCATCAATCAGGGCAAAATACCTTAAGCCCGATAAGTCACCTTTCTTACACTAACTGAGCGGTGACAATAAAATGGTTCAATCTTGACTTTCCTTTATTTCCCACAACGAACACACAAATTGCAACCCTACTGTGTCCAGAATTTCTTAACGGCATTCATCGATAGGGTCTGCAACAACGTAGAAATAGAATCACGCCTTCAACCCCTAGACAACCAACTGCTACATTTGAAGAATGCGGTCACAAGCTCCGAGGCAGGGTTTGATATCAAGGCGGGAGGTTTCTGAACGAGAGGAGTTACGACATTTTTTGAAGTAAGAGTTACGCACGTCAATTCTAAGTGTTAGCAGAACAAGACGACATCTGAAGTGCCCAAGAACCAAGAGGACGAGAAAAAACGCAAGTACCATCAGTGGGCACATTTACACCTTTAGTGTTTGGAACCAATGGCAGAATGGAAAATGAGTATCAGCCTTTCCTGAAGGACCTTGCAGATAACATAGCTCAGAAAGACACCGAGCCGTCTAATACCGTTATAAAAAGGCTCAGGAGAAAAATGTCCTTTGAACTTTTAAACTTTGGTTCACGCACGGGTGAGAAGTTCGCAAAAACCCTTTTCATAGCTAGATAAATTATTTTTTCTTGGAAAGAAATTTTTAATGTTAGGAAGTATTTGGACTCTAGTTTGCCGTCATGTGTTTTATTTTAATTTTTTCTTGTATAATATCAAATTTTGAATTTTGAATTTTTTCAGTATCAACCGTACCATTTTTAATTCTGTTAATACATTTATTGATAATTTTAAACGGTTAATAAGGTATCAGTTTTATTTAAAACTTTGTTCACGAAATCAATCAAAGCTATAATTGATTCTGTTCATGTCGTTTTTGCAATGCGAATTGAAGACAATAAATACATACTGGCGTACATAACAACGGGGCTCTTTGAGGATTTTAAAATTAAACATCAACCTTTTCGTTTTTTAATCTATTGTTGAATAAAAAGCAGTTGAAGAATGTTATCGACATTCTAAATATATAAAATATAAATAGACGGAAAATTTTAGTTTGCCGTCAAATTTTACTGGTCTTTAAATTTTGGAAACTAGTCACGAATAATTTTTATCAGTTGAATTATTACCGTATAATATCTCTTTTGCGCGCTATAATTACTTGTATTTTATCATATCAACAAGCAATAGTTTTTCATTTTAAAATTTATCTTAAATATTTTAAATCTGTATGTTTCATTTCCTTGACCTGGTTGCTAACCTTTATAAGACACACACACACACACATATATATATATATAGAAGACATACAATGCACTTTGTATCATTTATATTAAATTAATTTGCATGTAATTTCCAAATTTTATCCAACTTTAAAGTGTTGCCAGAACAAACATTTAATTACGGTGTTTGGCAAAAGCAAAACATTCGTCAAGTCTATCAATTGCGCACTTCGCACAATGGCCAAGTTAACCACAAAAGCACACTTACATAACATCTAGGGGTAAAAGAGAAAAATAAAAATTTATATTTTTCTAATAGAAAAAGAACAATATATCTTAACAAGATTAGCTTTGATAATGATACCTAGAAACACATTAATTTGTAGGAGCTAGCTGAATAAGATTTTAAAACACGAACCTTCATTTGAAAGTGTTCTCTCCGTTTGGAAAAAAACTCCGAGCCCAATGTAAAACGATGACGAATCTAGTTTCTTAGAGGTGTATATCTCAAAAAGTTTATAACAAGAAAACCATTTGGATGACGCATCAGAAAAATAAGGATAAAGAATTAAGTTTAACATATTCCCGAATTATTTGAGCACCAAAGCAGTAAGACTAGACTAGTAATGAATTATAGTGATGTTGCGGCGCGTGGTTGATACGAGGGAATGACATGTGTTGATTCCCGGCACGTCTTAGATAAGCTGTTAATGCAAATTCAATACTTGGATGTTTCTTGATACTAGATTGAAGTAGTTCATTTTTGAGCAGAGTCGGACAAAGAAAACGAGTTTAAATTGATAGGCCGCTTTCACTCTACCATTGTAAATTTGTAGTGAAATTCCAGACAACTCTCTAACAATTAAAACTGATAATAAAAAAACGAACTTTTTTTCAGAAATATTTTTAGGTGATATGAACTCTTTTAAAAAGCTGTTAAAGTAAAAAAAAATATTTACTTACGCTTGAGAAGTTAGGCAGTTTCTGGTCTTGAAAAGTTACAAGTATCATGCGACGTGACCGCTGTTTCATTTTATATCTTTAATGAGTCATGTGAGCGGGCCCTAAGCCAGACTTTAGATATCTAAATATTTCAACGACATGGTGAATTTACTCAGAGACTGGATATGGTATTAGGTCGCCATAAGAATACCTGTATCAAACGTCAGCTTGATTTCGCCAAAACAGTAATTATCAATTTTCACCCAAAATTCATAAATTTTATTTCTCATTCACAATTTTGAATCTAAAAGTTAAAACTCTTCAAAATTCCATTTTCAAATTTAATTTTACAAAGAAACCTCCAAAATTATCAGTTCGAAATTGAGTTATTTTCGAATTTGTCTGAAGACTGAAACATTGAGATATGGGCCTAGCAAGTTAGTTTGTGTTTATCACTAGAGATGGTAGCGGTATCAAACAAGTTGTCTCAGAGAGGGGAGGAAAAGTACGCTATACAGTCAGCTAGCAAGGAAGAGTATAGTGGATTCATGTGCATTGCCAAACCTGGCATGTTTTACAGACATATAGTAGATATGCTAGCTGTAATCATTATACAATCATTACAAGTAGAGAAAAAAAACTGGATTTCCGAGTCATATCCACCACATGCTTTGTAAATAGCCCATATCATTTTGGGTTTGTAATTATGCCGTGTTTGTGTATATGGCTTTGCCAATTGAACTAAAGTACAATGGAGCACATGTAATCAGTAATGTTTTATCAAACATGCAAAATTATATTTTTATATAATCAATCTGAGCCTCTGCGTTATTGTTAAATATTTGGCCAGTTTCAGCTTGAATATTCTTCCTTATAAAAAGAGCTAATATAACGCGCTCTCTGATTGGCTATGCAGCGTTAGTTTAATTCTCAATAAAACCACAGTGTGGTTTTAGCTTGTTTTGACTCATCTCTGGTGATAGCATATTTTACAAAAGCATTTTTTTCGTGAACTTAAAATTCACGCGTGGTTCTATAACAGAACAGAGCGCGCGGGTTCGTTTCTTATTTGTATAATAAAACATAGAAAAAGCGTGTTTCATTATTTTTCGCTACTTGCGAAGTGTAAAATATATATCAAAAAAGCAAATTAAAGCTCGTACTTTCCACATTTTCTCACTGAATTTTCGTTGTGTTTTATCACAGTCTAATACACGGCTAACCTTAGTTAATCCTCTTCGTACCAGGGGTAGTGCATAAGGCCAAAAATACAAGGCTTAGCTTTCTTTATTTGTCAAATAAAAAAGTGTTGCGAGAAAACAACTACTTCAAGTTTCTAGACATGCTGCCATTGCACTGCCCTTTCTCTTGTTCTCCGACGATTGTGACAAACATAAACATGAAATGCACACTGCCACCAATCCCCAGTAGCCACTATAATGTGCGCTCTGGTCACTTTAGTTAGCATTGAGAAGAAAATTCCACTAAAGGCGTGACCACCCTTAACTTGTTCTCGGCTAGCACGAAGATACGTATATGACTTAAGTTAGAAATGAAGCGTTTTGCAGTTTGCTTCTGTTTTACTAATAAGTTTTTTTAAAGATTTGTTCCTTCGGATATTTTTATATACATTCTAAGCAGTCTGTCGATATTAATGTAAGGTTTTTATCTTTACCTTATTCAGTGCAAGGGCGTTTAAAGTACAATGTATTATATTAGTAAAGGAAAGAACTATTAGCTTTTAAATAATGACGATAAGCGTTAGAACTTTTCATGTTTTGGTTTGTTTTACAACATTTAGGGACCTAGTGAGGTTCCAAGTGGTAAAGGTAATAATAGAACTCGAGGTTCCTTACAAGGATCTTACTCCTGGACCAACAGTTTCACATCCTTATCCATGAAGACGCGAAGGTCTAACCATTTGCAGATGTTAGAGCAAAACCAGTACTTTTTCCTCAATTATTTTAAGAGTGCTTCATGGTCCGGCCGGGGATCGAACCCAAGGCTACCGCACAACAGACTGGCGCCTTACCAACTAGGCTAATCTAAGGCGGATAGACATATAGGCAGTTAGTCAAGCCCAGTATGAAGGCTGCACTTGCATTGCTACAAGGCGGAGCAGTTTCATCCGACCGGCCGACCGAATAATAAAGGAAGGCCAAATATTGTTGAGCGTTAACTTTTCAAGATCTTTAGTGGTATCTCTTTTGAAAATTCGTTTAAAAGCATAGAAATTCAGTCTTTCTGTCTCAAGGCACTTTTAAGATGTTTGCAGATGCAAGTCTTGAAGTGGTAACTAACACACACTTACAAACATTGAGACAACGTGAGGAAACCGACAAACTTGAATAAATCTAAATGTAATTCTACCCGCTTGCGAAAAATTTGATAGAACGTTTTTCAATCTTACGCAAAATCAATTTTTTAATATTTGGCTGGGAGAAAAGGGGTAGGAGGAGGAAGTAGGAGGTTATCAAGTCCCCACAAGGAGAAGGGAAACAGCGGGAGTTTAAGTGCCGCCTCCTGCACTATTTTATAAAATTGGCCCCGCCTTACCATAAGATTCGAAGAGTATTGATTTTAACGCTATTAGCATGAAGATCTATCTTTATATATTAGAGAGCAGGAAAAAATAACTAATGTTAAAAAAATTATAGCTAGGAAAATTTAAAATATGTTAAATTTTTTAAACGTTTTCAACTTAAGGTGCAGTCATTTTCAACTTTTAAGAATTTAACATATTTTAAAACTTTTAAGCAAAAACCACCCAAACTCTACTCCACAGTTTGGCCAGAACCTGCACGCATGCGCACAACCAGCTTCACCCGAGCAACAACAAAGCAAGTAACTGGAGCAACCGTGTACAGCTGTTCCGTCCTTGTTAGGACTCATCAGCACGGTATAGCTTTTCAGCCACGAGCAATGAAGCTACAAGGGCGAGTTCAGAGAACTGCTTTAAGGGTAACTCCCATTGCTCCCACATTTGTACGGTGGGAGTTAGCCTTAAACCAGTTCTCTGAACTCGCCCTTGTATTGCTGGCTGTGCGCATGCGTGCAGGTTCTGGCCAAACCGTGGAGTACAGTTTGGGTGGTTTTTGCTTAAAAGTTTAACATATTTTAACCTTTCAGTAGCCATAAATTTTTTTTAACAATTTTCAAAGCAAATGTTATAATAGAAAAATAACTAACGGTAAACTAGTGTGTGCTGCATCGGTGTTTCTAAAAAAACAATTTAGTAATAAATATGTAAATTATACACTACAAAAATATGCAAGAAATGTGTTGAGGAGAGACCTTAAAACGCGTCGACCTTCAAGGAAAAAAACCCAAACTTCAAAATATTTACACAGAAATACAAAATATATCTTCAAACTTTAAAAAGAACTTGAAAATTTATAAAATCTTTGATTTAAATTCTACCAGCGAGGAAGCTTGTGCAAAATTAGTAGCGAGGCGGATCCATTCTCCAACCATTAACTATTTATAAAACTAAACCTTAATAAAACTTTAAGTAATTAGTTTTTAGCTCGTGGAGCTAAAACTATCCAGATGGTTGGGGAATCAAGATGTCAGGCGCAAACAATAGGTAATTTGTAAGCAATTTTCGATTGTCTCAAGTTCGGCAAGGCATTCTTGTTATTCGTTAAATGGTCGTTTAGAATGATCTTATTCGGCTATCAATGAAAAACGTTCAATATGTCACGTGATGTTTTGGTGTTCGGCATATGACTTCGGCAAACCAGTACATGAACAACAGTCAAGATACAACAGCTCTCCGGACACAGTATCTTACTAAATCTACGAGCTTACCACAGGATACCCTTTGATTAAAAAGCTATCAACGGTCGGCGAGAAGATTAACATTAGCGTGATGCTCTGACGAAGGGCTGACGCTCGAAGTGTCAGCTTTTCCTTTACCTTACGGCGATGATAATTCATTTATCATATATTACTCATTATTAACATCTAATTAGGCGTTAATGAAATACGGACATCCCACAGAATGAAGGTCTAAACAACAACAACGTTTATTCAATTTCAAATTATATGTCTGACTTTTACAACCAAAACTCTATTGTTTTTAAAACAAGTTGTTCCATTATCGGTATCCTAAAGGGGAATAAAAGGAAAGCAATAGAAAAATAAACAAAAAAAAGTACGACAAAGCGAGAAAAACTCTATAAAGCAGACATAATACACAGGATGCTGAATGATATAAAAACTGAGAATGAACTTTTCTGTTAATTTGGCTTTGAAGGTTTTTTAAAAGATCATTGTCAATTTCATTCCAAATTTTTGCTCTCTTAAAATTCATGCTGAAGATACCATAAATAGTTTTTGTTTGAGGCAGTGCATAGGCGTGTCTGGTCGAGTCTTGTTTCATATTTATGGTTTTGCTGGGGGCAGTCGGTTATTGTGGAATTTGTACATGAGAAAACTAATTTGAATTTCAGTTTATAAAATATTTAAGATAGTACAGTGGTTTCTATTGGCCGAGAGGTGTGTTTTCATAGGCCAATGAAGCATAA
>JAOBRB020005967.1:0-16495 GCA_027575285.2 Zoanthus pulchellus | reverse complement strand
GTAACAGATTCTCATGCTGTTTTGCGGGCCATACTACGGCCCGCAAAACAAATTTTTTAAGCTCGGGGCTCGTCATGGCCGTGTGCCAAAGCGGAAAAATGTATTGCAAAAGTATAAGCACTTGGTAACTAAGGCGTTACCGACTTCACACTTGAAACATATACAAATACTAAAGTCTTCGCCGCCACTGGTAAAAACCCAGCAATTCGTCGGTATTTATATAATAAATGTTATTTTAGAATGATAGTGTAATTAGAGAAAAAAACATCCAGAAAGTAGCAAAGTGCACCAATACACATGAAGCAAAAATTCAGCCGGGGTTCATATGTAGAAATGTTCAAAACATCGCGTAAACCAAATCTAATCGGAATAACAACCCCAGCAAAAGTAAACAACACACGTTTGGCATAAAGTAAGTCGATATAATTTGTTTGTTGGTTGAAAGAATGAGCTTGGGCTGCCTGTGGGTAAATTGTTCGAAGGAGATATTCTTTGAGGTTCAAAATACTTGTTGAGCTTTGCCAGTACAGTTTGTTAAAGTTTCGAAAATATCTTGGGCATTGGGTCCAGCCAGGTGTAGCAAAGAAGCACGTTGCTACCGTTTGTCTTTGAAATTAGACGTGATAAATTAAAGTCCCTGCCACACTAAAATAAAGCAGTAGAGTTACTTTGTTTTGAGTTTATTCCAAAGAAGGTTTGCTCTACATAATATTCAGGCACAATGTAATTGTCAAATTTAAATTCACAGAGTAAAAGAGTGTTTGAAATGAGGCAATTTTGCTAGATGCTAAAGCTCAAAATTATCTGAGGTAAAAATAAATGCTGGAGCTCAATTTCAACACTTTTTAAAGAAATAACAGTTGAGAAAAGTTCGTGACACATCAAAAGAGAGAAAAAATGTATGAAATAACCCAAGATTTGAAGCTTAACGAGATGGATTGCACTCAGATTTTTTAAATTTATGAATGGACTCAAATAATGAATTTGAACAAATGAACAAATTTTGCCTGATACGCAATCTATCCAGACTCTTTTGTTTTACTTTCAACTTTCCATTAACATAAAAAACATTCTAAAAAATTGTTCGTCTACATTAAAATGGAATTTTTATTGACAAACCTAAAAAACCCGAGCTGAAACCAATCATTTCTTGTTGGCATGTGCAGTCGATCAACCACAGAACACCAATCTGCCCCATTGCATCATTGGAAATCCCAGATATTTTGCACAGGAAACACCAGCGCCCACAAATGAAACCTTTTTATATAAGTCTCCAAACAAAGTAACATTCTGCACCAAAAGTTCTGTAGATTTTTTAACCTTTCCAATAAAACTAATAAAAATTCAAAATGCAGCTGGTTGAGACTAAGGCAAACACTCGTAGGGCCCCTTTTCCATGTTACAGCAAATAGCCAGTGCTCGAACCAAGCAAACTGACTTAGTTTGCTATATATAATCACAGTGCCAATAAACCGTTCTTCGATACCGCCAAGGTTTAAGCCTTCTCGGCCCTTGATGAAGAGCTCAGACACCCGAGATTTGCCCAAAAATGCCAAAAAGGCATTTTTGTCGGCGGTTTTCACCTGAGACCGCCTCTCAAAAAAAGATTTGATAATCGATCAATAGGAAGTGTCATGTGACTAACATTTACGTGCCCATCACACATACAGGCAATACCCAGGCGCCAGGTTTAAAATACAAATAAAAAACAAGAGTTTTTGAAGGCCACTCTCCCCCACGAAAAGCTTGTTTTTCATACATTTTTTTATGTGTACTCCCGACTTAAGTTAGTTTTCTAGCTGATAAAACGGTACAGCTGCCGGTAAGTTGGCTATCAATTCTGCCATAAACACAGGATGTATTCACGTTATGCTCGTCGCCGTTTATAACGTTTGTAACCCATTCTCTCTTTATTCCTCGCTCCTCGAGAAGTAATACAATATCTCTGATTGGCATATGTCACAGTTGCACAAACATTAACTAGAGCCGCATCGAGGTATTTTAAAATGTAAACACTATAACTGCCTATCTTAAAAGGATTGAAATGCATCCTTGACTTTCAAACATGTACTTACATCTTAAAAACAAATAAATAAACTGTTTAATATCAAAAACATAAAACTGAACAATTTGTAAAATATATACTTGTAAAACCTTTTAGATAACTTTAACATATTATTTATATTTTTGGATATTTTGCTGAGGATTGAGGAAGTATATATTAATGTGACGATTTTTAAAAATTATTTAAAGCAGAATAATGCTGATACTGAACGTTTCTCTCCATTCACTTGCAATTATTTCGTAATGTTATCTCTAAGTTCGGCTTCCAGGCAATGCGGCAACATTTTTTTTTGCTTGGGAGGCGATGTAGGATAGTTTTTCTGTTCTCGGTTTGATGCCAGCAGTAGACTTTATATATTCTAAGAATCAGTAAATATCATATAAACAAAAGTATTATGTAAATAAATTAAGTCTACTTTTTTAAGTATAATTTAATTACGCCTTTGAAGTATGGGGTTGGGCCTTTTATAATTAGTATCGTAGCAAAATCGACATGTTCTCTGCAAGATGTTTTTAATGTGGCTACTGCTCAAAGCATTATTGAGGCAAAGAATGACTTCCACAGAAAAAGCACTGTATGATCTCCTACCCCCGAAAAAAAAAACAAAAAAAGAGCTAAAAAGTGGCCCAGACTACTCAGGGACAGGAAACACGATTTTATTGTTTTTGTCATTGCCATTGCAATTGTCCTTGTCATTGTCATTGGTATTGTGATTTGTTGTTAAATATTCATAAACACTTACAAGGGAGAGCGAGAAGTCACACCTTCGACAATACACATAGCTTCATGTACTGTAAAACTACGTTGGTATTTAGGAATATTTAACTTCATATTGAGGCTAACACTGTAAAAACTGAGTCCGTTGTCAGTGACGTTAGAGGCATCTGCAATGCGAAAATGGTCTATTCTTCCAATTTTCTAGCTTAAAAAACATAAACGATAATTAGAAGAATTTGGTGTTAATTTGGGATTTGAGGAACATTTTCTTTAATTTTACACTTGTGGAAAGGTCTTAATCGTAGTGTAACAATATTTACCTCTCTCTTCAGTTTGATTCGTTGTTTTACTCATTATTTTCTCCAATCTATCTGTAAAGTCTTCTTTTATCCTTTGCAACTCATTTGTTACTTCCATTAGACTTTCACTGTATCTTTCTTTATTAACTGCCACTAGTTCCCTCAACATCTCGTCAATCATGTTCGTCCATTTACTAGCGTTTTCCGCACTTACAAAGCCAGAAAAACGACTTAGAATTACTTTAACATAATCCCAAGCAGCAGCAAAATCTTTATTTTCAATTTTCCTTTCTTCTACGACACAGTGCGTTAGTTTGTTGCGCTGATTCCTGATGCGAACCACATCAGCTGACAAAGAAGTATCTGCCTCATCAGGCACGCCATTCCATCCGTTACTGGGAGCGCTCAAACCACATACATCCTTTAACAGTCGGCAGAGTAATGTTATATCCAAGTCCTTTGATTTTCCACAAGTCCCTGTAATATAGATTATTTTATTTTTGCATGTAAAACAAACTTTAAGGTTGTTCTCTACTGCTCAAGAATAACAACCTAAAATATTACCTTTTCTTATCTTGGTTCCATATCACAGCTTATAAAACAATTTTTCGATGTAAATGAACATAGCTGGAGGAGAACCTTATTTCTAATTCTTACTTTCAATCTCATATCTCGGCCCAAATCTGCCACTGTTTTAAATTGAATGAATTAATTTTGAATAACTCGATACCATAAAGAAGTTAATATCAATGTACATCAATAATCCTTTGAAAATATGTAAGCTACAGCAAGAATTTAATACGTTTTAATATTAAGCTAGCAGGTAAATGTAACTTTCCGCGCGCTCTGATTGGTTCATCAAACACCGATAATCCTGCGCTTTTCACCTTGGTCACTCAGCCGAGTGAAAAATTGGACACTATTACTTGTTTCGGCCAGATTTTAATAAAGCTTTTTTGAAAAATTTTTATTTTCGTAAAAAAGTTCTATTCACCTGCTAGTTTAATACTAATTTCACTATAGGTGCATAATTATCTCAACCTCGGGGTATAAAGCACGTGTACGACAGAACTGAGCTTTGCGGTGTCATAAATACTCTTTTCCTTCTGCCTTTTACTATAAAAAATAGTACACAAACAGCGGTATGAAATTACCTTTTACTTGACGTTTCTCGCTTCCTTGGTCGAATTTTTAAATGAAGAGAAATTTATTTCATCCAAACATGAGTTTAAGCTAAAGCTTCAGCATTTTTACACATCGCGATGGACTCGTCAGAGGCTATAAACATTAGATTCTATATAGAGACATTTGCGCGCCAGTTCACAATTCATAAGTCAGCTTTCTGCTCCTACAATTTCTATATCTTTCATTTTATAGATTTGGTAAAGAGAGGTTGTTGAAGTGTATCTTTTTATGTTCAAACACAATTGAGATCACAATATGCTTTGTGCAACAGGTTGCGGTATTGCAGAATATACAAAATATACTCCGGTATATTGTAAGTTAACATTGTGTATAAAATATTATGCAATACGGTCAAGTCCTATAATGTCGTTAAATATACAAAATATACACATGTAAATGTAGCTGTATATTGTGTATGAATATACAATAAGGTAAAGTCCTATAATATACTTAAATATACAAAATATACATGACATACTGTGCAACGACTGGAGTGTATTTTATGTCTATTCTTTATAACAGTTTATTTTAAAATACTTATAATCTGCAAGCAACTCGCTTTCATTTCAGAAAACGTTAACAAGAAGTGCATTTAGAAATCAATAACATAATACAAAGTCTTAAATAACTGAATTAGAAATATATATACAAACAAATGTATCTGTAGCCATTTGTGATTTTTTGAAAATAAATTTTATGAAAGTCCAACTGAAGGCTATAGTCCATAGTCCAAATTTAACGCTCATGCTGAAAAGATTCCCCCTCAGCAAAAAATCGCATTTCTAATCGTTGTATCGCAACCATTTTCGTAGACCTAAGACGTTTGACCGTAGTTGCTCCGAAAATCGGCTTTGGCTTTCACACTGATATGTTCTCAATCAACATATGCATAAACGGACGAGAGAATAATTTTCCTATGTTTTAATTGTTATCAAGTCAAAATTGTTGCTTTTCATGAGACGATTATAAAGCCCGTAAGCTCACTCAAGAATGGGGGATTCTCTTCGTGCAGTGCGCAAACGAGTCTGTTGATATTCCAGCCAAAATGTACATTTCCCGCCAAATATGATGTAATTCCAAACGAAACGCATAACAACAATAATAAATTGATCTATTTACGCGCAAACAAGAAATTCCAAGATATATTGGTTTGCGAATCATAAAGATAAATTTCGTATTAGACATTCTTTTTGGTCGTACTGGATATTTTTGACGAACGATGAACCATAGACGGAGAGAGATTTAGTTTGAGACTGAAAACGCGTTCGTTTAGTATGCCTGATCATAACCGGTTGAGGCAAAATCCAATCAATCAATTTATGTTGATATCATTTGATATTCTGTTCAATCCCCTTGTTTCTTGTTCTATCCTTTCATTTGTTCATTCAATCTTTCGAAGTTATGACTTTAAAATTTGTGCAATCTTTTAGTTTCATTTCCATTCTTTTATAATTTTTATTCAATCTTTTAACCGTTTTTATTCAATAATTTATATTTTCATTCAATCCTGTATATTTTTTACTTAATCTGTTATATTTTTTCATTCTATCTTCCCGAGGCGAGCGCGGCCAGCTAGAGGTTTAAGGCAAAAATAATAAAAGGATTGAAATGAAAACTAAAAAATTTCCCTTATACTTTCGAAAAACTGAACAAGAGTATTGAACGAAACATCGAACTAGCTATTTTTATCCTAAGGGAATGCTGCGAATGTGTTGCGACATGCAGTACGGAATGACATGAGTCACGAGTTGTGATTCAGCAAATGTGAGGGTAGCCATTGATTGGTCTTTAATCTTGTTAAATTTATGAAAAATGTAAATATACCAATAAGTACATGCAACAACAAATTAACTGTAATAATAAATCCTGTGTCTTTTTAATATGGAAACAAAATTTGTATATGTGGCACTGTAAGGCCTTGAAAAAGTTAATTACAAATCACTGAATTTGCTTTGTGTTGGACATAGAAAATAGATTCAATTTCTAGGGTCCTAACACGTCTAAAACCACAACATAAAAGTATAAAATATCAAACGAGGTTAACAAATGTTCCTATTAAGGCTACATTGTCTTAATAGCTCTTGATGTAGAAAAAATAGATCTTTGTTTGTTCAATGCTCATTAGCTGCTTTGAGTGTGCATCATAAGAGATGGATACCAGTCCTGGACCAATTTACTATATTTTTAAGATCATCTTCATCAGTGGCATCTTCCGTTAAAGCACATAGTTTAAGACATTTATTTACTACTTGTTGCTTTGAGACATTAAAACTAAGCTTGATATTTGGTTGTTCAGCATTGATGACAATCAGTTTAAAAAACCAATGAGTAGGACAAAATTTAGCATTTTGCGTCATCTGTGCATGAGGCAGCTTTTTCTTTCTTTGTCACTCTTTTGCCACAGGAGATGCAAGTGTTTTACTTTGATATGTTGTTGACTCCTCCAACTTGAACAGTAATCTCAGTATATCGGAGGTGTTCTCAATCTCAACTAATGTATCTGGAAAATGTTCAGTGTATTGAACGGTGCATTCATCTTCTTTCTTTGGTGTATTTAGGTATTTATGTCCATAATTCGCGTGTATACGTATTAAATACTATTATAAAGGTCTGGCTTTCTTGCAATGAATCAGCATGCGACCCCCATAAAACAACTGTGATATACCCAGAAGGATCATCGATGTATCCTTCATTTTTTGTTTACTTCAGCACCATTAATGATGATTTTCTTTGTTGAGGTGGCCTTTGATATTAATTAACTGATCTGCAGCAATATTTGTAAGTGATGCGATGGACAATACTTGCTCTTGGTTGATATATAGAAAAGATGGTGTTTCTAAGATTGGTGTGAACACAGTGTTTTTGTGTACCACAATGTATTTTTTCCCATATTTATAGCTGTATTTGTAATTTTTAACCTTTACAGGAGACGTTTGTTGAGCTAAAGTGTCCATAGTTTTGTTTACAAAATGAGATTCCACGCTTTGTTTCATCTTTTGTCTGGATGGTATAGTTAAAATAAGACGTTTGGCCACTCTTTTTCACAGGACTCACAGAGTGGATATAGCATTAAAAATCAGGTGCCTCTAAAAGTAAAATAAAACAATGACGTCAGAGGGATATAAAGACTTGATACAAATGGAAGATGTAATGATTCGATCTGTCCGTTTATATAAGCGAGTGAATGGGTAGGGTAAGCAACATTAAAGGGAAACCTTTACTTTATCTTCTCATTCTATGTGTTTTTTTGCTTTTGTTAGTATTTTATATTTTGATATATAAAAATGTAAAAGTTATTAAAGAAACATTTAAAAACAAAAGAAAATTAAAAAAACATTAAAGGTACCCTGTAAATTTATGCAAAACATAAAGAACAAAAAATACTTACCATCATCAACATTGTTGAAAGCCATTTTGTATCTGGTGAAAAGGGAAATCATTACAAATTAGTGTAGTGTCTTTTTTAAA
The DNA here is from genome assembly GCA_027575285.2 of Zoanthus pulchellus. Lineage (NCBI taxonomy): Eukaryota > Metazoa > Cnidaria > Anthozoa > Zoantharia > Zoanthidae > Zoanthus > Zoanthus pulchellus. The sequence goes on along the minus strand of JAOBRB020005967.1, from coordinate 8,761 downwards.
AAAATAAAAATAAATATAATATATGTATATATATATTTTTTGAATAATGACTATGGTAAAGCATATTTATGAATATTGAGCTGAACTGCCTGTAGCTGGCGCCATGTGGTCTAACCTAGTTTCTTCTTGAATTCTATAATGCAATAAAGCAGATGATTTTATGTTTGTTAATCTATCAAAGGACATCGGTTCAATAACTAATTATGTCAAAGTCTTAACTCTGTTTATAGCAACATAGGTAACACCAACTGTTTTTTCTGATTTTCCAATGTCTACCCATGCTTTGCTTAAAGTGAGACCTTGACTTTTGTGAATAGTCAAAGCATATGCAAGTCGTAGAGGTGACTGTTGCCTTTCATGAATACCTTGTAATGACTGCGCTGATACAGTTATTGGACAAATAGGTACACAAGATGGTAAATGGTCACTAAATGAAGGACCTCAATAGTCATCCAACTTCACAATTACAGCAATAGGTAAATCTGGTGGACTATGAGCAAATGCATATATTATATCTACAATAGTCCCTGTTGCTCCATTAGAAAGACCAATTCTTGCCCAAAGATTCATTGTCCACATGACCTTAGCTCCTTTGTCAAGATATATCGTTGGCTCTAATCCTGACATTTTATCAGATGGTAAATTTTTAGCTGTTGTTGAGGAATGTCGTACATTACTATTGGCACAAGGTTGCTGAGATCTCTTTAGCTGCTCATGGTTATACGCAGACACTTCTTCGTTACTGTAATAAAAACTGATAGCATTATTGAAGTCAGAAATATTTTTTATGCAAGATGGTTTTCGAGTTAATAATAATTGCCAATCTTCAAATGTAGATTCACCTTTCCTAAGCCTTAGCAACAACTCTCTGAATTGTTGTTGTTCAGATGAAGTTCAGTTTCATTATACTTTGTCAAAACATATGATAGGTTAAATATCCTTGTTCTCCAATTGCATTAGAAGGTTGGGCATGGTTTAATGGTTTATCAGCAACTGGTGGAAGTTGACCTGGATCACCAATTAAGATCATTGAAATACCACCATTAATTTTACTGTATTGTAAAAACCTGTAGTCTGCTTACAGCGCTTATCAATCCAACCAAATGTTGTCTGTCCCAACATAGAATATTCATAAATAAGTATATAATTAAAATCCTTGAGGCTCTCTTGAAGTCCCAATAGAGTTTGGCCAGTCAAGTCTTTATTTCCTCTAGAACCCATAGGTAGTTTTAGCAATGAATATATTGTAACTCCCTTAACGTTATATAATGCTTTCCCAGTTGTGGCTGTTACTGCACATTTATTTTGCAATAGCTTACGTAAGGCATTGATGAGGTAGCTTTTACCTGTACCAGCTAAATCTTTGATTATGAAGGACAAAGGATCTTTATCATTAGACTCATCTTGCTGTTGAGCATTACCAATATTATACGCAGGTCGTTGCATTTCACTGAATGTATTTATATTTACTGAATTACCATTTTTCATTGGCACAATTTGAGGACTGTTTTTTTTTCGTTTTCATCCATGTAGGTTTTTCGCCTATTTGTTGGTCAGTTTATCTCAATCTGTCACAATGCCAATCATGATTTTGTTTCAAAAGGCACAGACATTATCATCCACTCTTAGCGATTGTTGGGCTCTTCTTCAGCAGACTCATCTACATTAAACTCATTATTTCGAATAACATTTTGTAATTTGTCAAAACAGTCAGGTACATTGGTTTGTGCATACTCTGTTTTCACTTATTAGCCAAGGCTTATATCTTAGAAGCTGATAATTCCAATACAAAGAAAAATTTGGGCCTTTTGGATTGCAAGAATATGTAAAACAAACGCGTGGGATCACATTATCAGGCAATGTTTCAAATTGACCATTGTTGTTTAGATTCAATGTTGTTGCAAACTGTGGAACGTTCATGTTTAGAACACGTTAGGATTCATCATATTGTTGACGGTTGGCATAAATACATCAAGCAATGAGTTACTTGTGCACGAAGTATCTGTTTAACTTTCTGATCTATTAATTCTTACCTTGCGCGAACCATTTAGACTGACCAACATTATATTAAAAAAAGAACTGTACAGTTTAAGTGAAAGCAAGTGATGCATTGTTTCTTGCGTTGCATAATCCCGTTCACCAAGAGTTTTCATGACAACCTTTTTATATTTTGGTAAGGATTGCTACTTGCATTAGTATTTTTTACAATTGAGTTGAACTCTTGCTTAAATAAGGGCGATTTTGGTTCACTTTTTGCAGCATATTTAGTGGGATATTTTACTCAAGCATAATGGTCAATAACTAGTTGAAAGTCACAGTTGGCTCTCCAGCCCTGTAATTGAAGGCGCTGGTTATTGTTTCTCTTTGTAACAATTTTTGCCCGGTATTGGTGTATATCACTATTTTTAGTATGGACTTTTTCAAATTCTATACATTGACTAAAGGAAAAATGAAATCTTCATTTCAGTTTGTTCTCATTGTTTTTCTACCTTAAGCAATAATTTGTGCTGCAATATGTATGACGTTGTACCATGTTTAGAAGGTCAACATAATCAAAGTCAATATCCCATTCAGGGATATTTTATATTGTTTTTCACATGGATGAACAACTAGCCTTATCAACATGTCCTCACCAGGTGGGTTTGGGTTCATTGTTGATAACATTCAATCAACATACTTCCATGCAGTTTAGGCAGCTTTGTTAGCAGCTTCAATATGCTGGTCTAGTTCCGATGAATCCTCTACAGTGTTTTCACCTTTGAATTTTTGAGCTAACTCCACTTTTTTGCAGAGCAACGAAAAAGAAAATCGTGAATAAGTTGTGTTGTAAATTGATATTATTGGACAGAAAGTAATAACTGAATTGTCATTATCTTAAAACGGAAACGAGATTACGCACAGTGTTAAAAATAAACTGTTTGAGTTTGTCGCCATTATATGATATCATGTGAGCTGTTTTCGGTGATCGGACGTCGTGTGAGGTAATTCTACGTTGTAATAGACAAGAATATTTGTGAGAATGTGACTAACACAGAAAATAATAGTTTGAGAAAGCGCACACGACATGAAATAAGAATGAATGTCTTTTTGATTGGTATAGAAACAAATGACGTCGTAGTATGGCAGAAAATCTCAAACAAAAACAAATTGGAATATAGAGAGTTCCTCTACAGCTAGAAGCTCATTGAAGAAAAAAATGAAAATACTTCAAAGAGGGATGAGAAGGAAATTTCACTGCCAAAGGAAACCTTTAAAGAAGATACTAATGTTTTCAGTAACAAACCTCACCAACCAGGTCGTTCATTTCCTTCCCCCAAAACACAGTTTGGGAAGCAACAGCGTTCGTGTCAACCACAATGGCTCAAATGTGACTGTGTGACATGTTTTACTTGTAAATCCAAAAAAGTCTTACTTGACTACAGGTTAACAAAACTTGAAGAAAGCTCGTGATGCATTTTCGGAGCATCAGAAACCAAAATGTCATTTAACAGCTATGACGTTCGAGGTAACAGTTCCTAAATGCGGTGATGTGCTTGAAATGATGAGTAGGGAAGAGGTATTTTGTATGTTAATGAATCTTCAGTGTTTAATGAAGATAATAGAAACCTTGCAATTGATGGGCCGTCAAGGTTTAGCACTTCGTGGCGGCAGCACTGATGAGGCCTCGAACTTTACACATCTACTCAAACTTTGTGGAAAGATGTTCTTGACCTAATGGAGTGGATAAAAAAGAAAGAAGAACAAATTTACAAGCCACGACATCCAGAATGAAATATCAGTAATCATGTCAAATCAGATCATACGTAAATTGTCCGAATGTCTCCAAAATAATTTTTATTCAATTATCTGTGATGAATATATGGACATTTCAGATAAAGAACAACTGTCCTTCTGTTTGCGCTGGGTGGATAACTTTTTATGTGCACACGAAGATTTTATTGTATTTTACAAACTCTCAGACATCAAACTGAGTGATACTATTGTTGCAGTCATTAAAGATGTTCTCTTACATTTCCAGTTGTCACTTCAGTTATATCGCGGGCAGTGTTATGAACAGGGCCGGAAACATGCTCGGTCTAAAGTAGGGTGTTGCAAAGCAGACCTATGAAATGCAGCCAAAAGAGCTCAATACCCATTGTCACTGCCACTCGTTGAGCTTGTCTGTGAAAGATGCAACAGAAAAGTGCAAGGCACTCTCAGATTGTTGGAAGAGTTGAAGGACCAGGTAGTGAGAGAAGGAGAATCTGAGGAGAATCAAGCACCCAATGGTTTGACAAAGTTAAAGTTATCCACAACTAGATGGACAGTACGAGCGACATCCTTTCAACGAATAATTGCCAACTATGCTTTTCTTAGAAAACTTTGGAATGATTGTCTCACAAATGAAAAGCTAAAACCTAATGTTAAATCAAGAATCATTGGTTGCCAGAGCCAAATGGAGCGTTTTTCATTTTAAATTTGAATTTAGGCCAGCGTTTATACGCACACACTGATAATTTATCAAAAAACACTTCGGCACCAACAAATGTCTGATAAAAGTTGTAAACGACTAGCCAATTTAACTGTAGATTGAGTACTAGAGGGAATGAGAAATGAAAAGGCATTTGACCTGTTTTACAACACAATCTTGAAGAAGGCGCAATAATTTAACTTTGTCTCTGAACCATCCTTGCCGCGGAAACGCCGTGCCCCAAACTATTCTGTGCTCCAGTACGTTCAAGGTTACAATGCTGAAGGAGAAGAACACCAATCCAACTCACCCCGCGACCACATTCAACAAATTAACTCTCAGGCAATTGATGTGTCGGTCACTACCATCAAAGATAGATTCAACAATCCGAGCTTCTTGGCATATGAGTGCTTGGAATCGCTCCTCTTGAAGGGGCTAAGAAATGAAGATATAAGCGGTGAATTGTCCTATCTGCAACAAATGTATTCATCAGATGTGAACAGATTTGGAAGCAATGACAATTAAAGGTCTTTGGGGTAAATTAATACAATACCCAGAATAACCCCTTTGTCCTTTTAGTTGAGAAAGACCCTGTAACTGCGGTGGCACTGGTGATGGAATCATAGCATTTTCAACCGAAAATATTTTGGGGCACTTTTTATCACTTGAACATCTTGAACATACATAAGTATCTGGAGTCCTAGGTTTAGATTTAAAAAAGTAGAAAAATAATTAACGCTAAATTAGTTTGAGCTGCGTCGGTGTTTCAAAGGCCATGCTTCATGACATACAGTACATTTAATAACAGCACAAGAAATGGATTTGTGAAAAATTGATATATTTCTTTTTGCCCAGTTCTGTTCATGCAACATGTCATTTTCAGTGCTGTCAAAAGCATTTACATTTTGCTTTTGAGCATCTGTCTCATTTAGGTTAGATGTGTTTCCTGTTTTTATTCTCTTGTAATTTTCCTTCTGCTCTCCAATTTACACTGTTTTTGACTATCAGTTTCTTCAGAAATCTTCTTTTTATAGTACACATTTTGAGCATCTAATCTATTTTGCCTTTCAGATTCAGTTTCATTAGAACACTTTTTGTCACTATCAGTTTTCATTGCTTCTTGTCTAGCTATTTTTTCAGCTTGCGTCCTGGTTAACTTTCTCTTTTTCGTATATGCTCTCATTTTTCAAGTCTAGTCTCTTTTTTAGAGGGTGTTTCACAAAACAGTTTCCTTTTTTTTATAAATTCTTGCTTTTTCAAGATATTTCTCTTTGCTAGTAAGTTTAGTGAAACTATCAACTTTTCGTTTACGTGGATTTATATTGCAACTTAAAGAGTTTGAATTTTGTGACATGAAACCATTAATACAAAATTGAACAGGCACTATTTCAAAGATCTGACTGTTTAATTCATTCAAAACTGAGCGTTTGTATTGATCTAAGTTTTTGATGTGAAAACATTTCATAACAACAGCAGTGCCATTGTCATCAGGCATACCATATTCATTACGTGCATGGGAATCAAAAACATAAATACAATTGTCTGTATGTTTTATCAAAGCTATTACATAACCATCAAGAATTATAAATGCATAGTTATCACTGGTAAAAGTATTCATCAAGGCTGTTTGTAAATCAACATATGGTGAGTCATTCTGCTGGTCTAAAGCAATGATCGATCCCTGATAAAATTCTTTGTATTTTATATTTGTCAAAAGTAAGTTTAACTGTGCTTATTGACTTCTACCATAATAGGCAGATCAGTATCTTTCACCATAAATTATTAGGTGTTAGGTTTTGATTTTGTGCCGCCTTGGACGATTCATTTTCATAAGTGTTTGCCATATTAGGCTGTTGACACAAATAAATAGCTTGGTTACGCTTTGTCTCTGTCTCAATAGCTGTTCTTACCGTTGAAGAAAGAACACGATTAGGCAGATAGTTCAAGGAAATCGTCTCTTCATCAGGTTTCGAGCGTTCTTCAAAAGTATAAGGTAATGATATCTCATTCGATAGTTTCGGTTGTCCATGTCAAAATATTGCTTGAACTGGCACATAGCAAAGCTGAAAGACTCATGAAAGCACATTGTCTACCTCTAGAAACATTGCTAAAACGATTGTTACCTTGATGAATACTTCCACGTGCAAAAAAAGGATAATTTAACATGATAAATTAAGAGCCTACCTCACTGATCCAAGTGTCCTGTAACAGAAGAACAACCGCATGGCCAAGGTGTGAAAATACCGACCTCGTGACTGTGACAGCGCACATCATTACTTGAATGCCACTGAGCGCAAATACTGTAGGGCGCAAATTCATCCATCGCGTCAAAGTCCAAAGCGCTCAGATATTCTTTGCGACAAAGGGAACCCGCAAATGAATCAAGGCGCAAGTGATGACATCATCCTATGGCTTAATTGCGGAATTATTGAATAAATACTGCTACAATCGGGAAGGGAAGGTTTACCCTATTCACTGGATTCCAGTGGCAGATCACAATTGCACTTCAAAACTTTTTGAAATATATATTCTATCACTTTGTTGTATTACCTGCTGCTGGGTATAATTTATCCTGAAAAGCTTTAGGAAGTCCTCTAGTGAGTTTCCTCTTATTAACTGTATTGAGAAGAATAGTAGGTAAATGTTCTGGTGGATGAATTTTGTCCAACACTTCTTGTAATACGCGTGTTCCTGCTTCTTGTACTAATAGAGAGAGGCGAATGAAGTTCTTTTTAGCATCTGTTACGGTCAAAGGATTTTCTGTCTTGCTTGTGGCTGACATGTTTGATTTCTAATTAACAGATAGGAACAAAAATAGTGCTAAATTAACACATAGGAACAAAAATAGTGCTATAAGCATAGTGTAGAACCGGCCAGAAATTTAGAATTCCCTCACAAATATAATTTATAACTTTAATTCACTTATCAGAGTAAAGCAAAAAGAATGCGAGCTTAAAGCTCTTCCCTAAAAAAGTGAGGATCTTGCGTTAATAACTTTTATTTGTAATGACTCGTAAATGAAACACCAGAGCTAAACGGTACCAATTTCATTCCCTCCTTAGCAACACCCCCCCCCTCCCACCACAAACTGATTAGCTTATATTAACTTTAAGGTTGTAATTGCACAAAGTAAAGTTTGAGGCCCTTCTCGTTGTCAACAATTTCGCTCTGTTCTAAATTAGCCGCTTCGTTCTAAATCTTCCGGCTACCACCTTAAAATGCGCGTAATTAGGTTAGTTGTTTGAATTTTATTGACCATTCTCAAGCCATATGCATGGGCTTAATTAAGCATAATGGTGTAACCAAAATGATATTCAATGATATCGGGAAATCACAAAATGGATTTTAATCTGTCGCGTCCATGGGATTGTACAGTTTAATATTAATATTGTATTAACTTGCGTAACTTACTAGCATATTGATTATCTATTATTTACCTTAATTACAAGTATCACATGGGGTTGCAATTTTGTTTAACGAGATTAGAGCTTTCTCTGTGGTTGTCTACTCGAAAAGTCCATATTTGTACTTTCACATCAAAGTCTCTATTCATGTCAGAACAAAAGACCAGATGGCGCGATGATTCAAAATCATTCAACTGTCGCGCGCGAAAATAATAATCGTCTGAAAGCGACGTGTTTCACGTTTGTGGAGGCGGGAGAGCAAAATTTCACCAGCATTGCAATATGACGGTGGGGAGTGAGGTAGTGCAAGACTGGAACGGATGCAAACATTTAGTCGATTTTGATTTTTACCGAAAGCAGATTTGGTACACATACTAAACAAACTTATCAAACAGCTAACCCAGTTTATCTTACTCTAAAACGCTCTTACTCTAAAACGATAACATTAATTGAATATATCTGGCAATTAATTTGAGAAGCGTTTTGTTTTTTTTAAAAAAAAACACAGAGTGTTTTGTCCATTTTGATTTTGTCGGCAAGCAGATCTTATCCATCAGATCTTATCATAGCACACATGGAAAGCCTTGGCGAGCGGTCACGGCTTTTGTTGCTCTCTCGTTTTCTTTAGTTTTTTGTTGCTCTCTCTCTCTCAAACCTAAAAATAACTAGAGATAATAGCCAAGTTGAGACATTAAGAGAAGAAAACGATGTCTTGAAGTCCCAACTGACTGAATTACAGAACGAGCTGAACGAAGTCAAAAAGAAACTAGAAGCACATGCTAATAATGGCGAACTGCAAGACTCTGTTAACTTCATTAGTGCAGACTATGACGACCTTATAGCAAAGAATTCTGCATTAGAGAATGATGTTAAACGAATTGATGAAAGACTTGCTGTATTCACCCAA